>CAUYQG010247717.1:0-52545 GCA_963574415.1 Tarsius wallacei | reverse complement strand
TACTGATATTTGTTACCTAACAATTTTATAATTTTAGCTCTAGAACTTGTTTCCATGATTTATTTTGACTTAATTTTTGTGTATTCTGTGAGGAAGGGACCACAGTTTATTTTTCTTTCTCCCTTTCTCTCCCTCCTTTCTGTCCCTCCCTCCTTTCTTTCTTTCTTTCCTTCTTTCTTTTCCTTTCTTTCTTCCCTTTTTTAAAGTAAGAATATCCTTATCCTAAGTTGTCCTATACCTTTTTTTTGAAAAGACTACTATTTTCCCATTGAATTATTTTGTTACCCTTGTAAAAAACAAAAAACAAACAAACAAAAAATAACCTGATCATCACTGCATTTAATTCTGGATTCTGAATTCTCTTCTGTTCTTTCTCCCTGCCTCTTTCAGTCTTTTGGTGTCTCTCTCCTCTCTCTTTCTCTCTCTCTACACACACACACACACACACACACACACACACACACACACACATATGCATGTATATTTATATGTAGTATATGTATATGTACATGTATGTGTGTGTGTGTGTGTGTGTGTGTGTGTGTATTATTATGCCAGCACCATGTTGTCTTAGTGAATGTAGTTTTGTGGTACCTTTTGAAATTTGGAAGTGTGAGTCCTAACTTATTCTTCTTTATCTAGATTATTTTGACTACTCGGGGACCCTTTCATTTGCATATTAATTGTAGAATCAGGGTAATTTCTACAAAATTTCCAGCTAGGATTTAGATAAGGATTGTGTAGCATCTACAGATCAGGTGGGGAGTATTGTCATTGTAATTATAATGTCTTCTTGTCCACGAACACAAGACAATTTGCACTGATTTAGGTTTTCTTTAATTTCTTTCAGCAATCCTTTATAATTTTGAGAGTATAAACTTTGCACTTCCTTTGTTAACTTTTTTCCCCTAACATTATATTATTTTGGATACTATTTCATGAGGAATTGTCTTATTTATTTCATTTTCAGATTGTTCATTGTTAAGGGCAGAAATCGAATAATTGTTGCATATTGAACATACAACCCTGTAATTTTGCTGAAGTTGCATGTTCATTTTAATACATTTTTTAAAAATTCCTTCAAATTTTCTGTTTACAAGATTATGTGATCTGCAAATAAAGAAAGACTGCCTCTTCTTTTCCCGTCTGGATGCTATTATTTCATTTTCCTGCTTTATCTTACGGGCTGATACTTCCCATACCTTGTTGAATAGCTGTAGTGGGGCAGATGTCCTCATTCAGGTTTAGCACTCTTTTTTTTTTTTTCCCAGTGCCCAGGCTACATTATTTCTGTAAACAACTATTTCTTCTTTTTTAATATAGATGTTTACAGGTAGCAAACTTCTAAATACTGCTTCAGTTGCATCCAATATGTTTTGGTCTGTTGTGTTTTCATTTTTAGTCATCTCAAGGTGTTTTCTAATTTCCTCGTGATTCTTTCTTTGAGTTAATGGTTACACAAGAAAGTGATATTTGATAACATATTTTGTGTAATTTCAAGTTTTTAAAGTATATCAACTTATTTTTTTTTGAGTTGGAGTCTCACTCTGTGTCGCCCAGGCTGGAGTGCAGTGCCACACTCACTGCCACCCCAGCCTGACCTGCCGTCTCAGCCTTCCAAGCAGCCAGAACTACAGGTGTGCGCTACCATGCCTGGCTAATTTTTGATTTATTGTGGAGATGAGGTCTCACCAAATTCCCTGGGTTAGTCTCGAATCCGCAGACTCGGGCAATCCACTTGCCTTGGCCTCCCAAAGTGCTATGATTACAGACTGAGCCACCGAGCCTGATCTGTATCAATGTGTTTATATGGTATAGTATTTGGTCTCTCCTGGAGAATGTTCCACGTGCCCTTGAGAACATGTGTGTATATGTGCCTTATACAATGAGTTGTATGAGTCTTAAGTAAACAATTCAATGAATTTCAATAAAAGTACACACTTGAGTAACTACATATATGTCTCCATTCCTGAAAGCCTTGTGTTCTCTTCTGGGATGTCTGCATTCACTCCCCTTGCTGTCCCCCCAGCCATAGGCAACCATCATTCTGATTTATACTACTGTGTTTTATTTTGCCTATTTATGTACTTTAAATAAATAAACACGTACAGTATGAACACTTAAGAGTCTGGCTTTTTCACTCAACTTAGTATTTTTGAGATTTATCCATATTAGCTTTAAGGTTTCAGTTTTTGCTATTATGAACACAGCTGATGTAAACCTACTTGTGCATATCTTTCGTATACACATATTTTTATTTCTCTTGGATAAATATAAAGAAGAGGAATAGCATACTCAAAGTGTAGGTGTGTCTTTAGTTTTATAAAAATACTGCAAACATTCTTCTGAAGTTACTGAACAATTTTACATTTCCACAGAGAAATGTATCAGAGTCCCATTTGCTCCTTATCCTCACGCCTTTGAATGTGTTCACGTGTTTTCTATTTAATTTCAGCCCTTCTCGTAAGCAAAAAATAGTAGTTAATTTTGAATTTAATATTAATATCCCTGATGACTGATAATATTAAATGTTTTTTGCCCTTTTTTTTGAAATATACCTTTTTTTGAAATAACTGCTCAAATCTTTTGTCTTCTTTTTTTTAGTTATTTGGGTTTTTTAATCAATATTTTTTATTTTGATGTTGTGGGGTACAGTTAAGGATTAGGTATACAAATATGCTTCGTTCAGGCCCCCTTGTTGATAAGGGGTGTTTCCCCGTCCCCAGACAGATGTTACAACCATTAATCCCACCTCCCTTCCCCTCTCCCCCCATAATTTCCCACCATTGTCAGTCCTTTTCTTATAGTATTACGATGGATGTTCAAGGTCCACTATATGAGTGAGAACATGTGATACTCAGATCTTTGTTTCTGTGAGAGGTCACTCAATATTATAGACTCGAGCTCCATCCAGTTTGCTGCGAAATTCATGATTTTGTTCTTTTTTTATGGCTGTGTAGTATTCCATCGTGTATATGTACCATATTTTTTTAATCCAGTCCTCTTTTGATGGACAGCATGGTTGATTCCAGGTTCTTGCTATTGTGCACAATGCTGCGATAAACATACGTGTGCAGGTATCTTTTTCATAGAGTGATTTGAGTTCCTCAGGATATATTCCCAGTAGGGGGATTGCGGGGTTATATGAGAGGTCGATATTTAGAGCTTTTAGGAATCGCCGCACTGTTTTCCACAGAGGTTGCCTTAGTTTGCACTTCCACCAACAGTGTAGAAGTGTTCCCTTTTTGTTTTGTTTTGTTTTGCTATTGATTTGTAGGAGTTCTTTATATACTTGGTTACAAATCCTTTGCCAAATATTTGTATATATGTACATATTACACATCTTTTCTCCCTTTCTGTAACATGCTGTAACTTTTAACAATGTTTTCTACTGATAAACACAGATGTTTTCTTTATTTTGAAGTTTAAGATGTCATTTTTTCCTGTTGTTTAACACCTTTTCTGTCTTCTCCAAAAAACTTATCCTCCAAAGTTATGAATATACTTTGCAGTGTTTTCTTCTTGAAGCTTTATATTTTAGCTTTTACATTTGTGTGGAAGATCTATTTCAATTATTTTTTGCTATGATGTTAGGTAGGAGGAGGACATCCATTTATTAACACACATTTGTTCAATTGTTCTAGGGAAATACTATTTCCCTACTGACCACTTTTTCGTTGCCTTTGTTGCAAATCCATTGAACATGCATTCATATATGTCATTTTATGTTACTATTCTGTTCCATAGGCTGGCTGTCCTTATACAAAAAATGACATGGTTGTGTGATGATTGCTGTAATTTTATATTAATCTCTGTTTTTTTAAAAAATGTAACTTTATGGTAAGTCTTGAAAGCAGTTTTATTTGAGTTCTTCAACCTTATTGTTCTTTGTCAAGATTTGTTTGGGCTGGTATAGATCTTCTCATATGTTTAAAGAAATTTATGGATCTGTTTGGGGAGAGTTGATATTTATGAATACTAAATCTTTAAGTCATAAACATGGTCATTTATTTATTTAGACTTTGTTTCTTTTATCGGTTGTGGCAGTTTTTGCCATTCAAGGCATCTGCTCTTTTCATCTAAGCTGTCACATTTTTTAAGCATATAGTTGTAATACCTGTATATTATCATTTTGTTGACTGTAGGATCTGTAGCCATTTCCCACTTGTCTTGCTGATGCTATTTATGTCTTTTCCTTTTCTTCTTGACCAAGCTTGATATGAATGTTTTTGCAAAACCTTTTTATTGAACCAACATTCAGACTCAACATTCAATAAAACCTTTTTATTGAACCAAAATTCAAACTTAATTTTCTCCATTGTTTCCACCTGGCCCGCTGAACTCTCTGCTCCTTTAGAAAGGAAGCCAGATTATAGCTTTCTGAAATTCAAGGCCTAAGGGAAGGCACTTGTCTGTGTGTAAGAGTTTGCTCTTTGTTCCCTTTAATATCACTAGAATGATTCTCACTATTATCTACTTCAGCAATATCGGTAAGGGAGACTGTATTATGGTTAATAAAAAATAATAATACTACCTCCTCAGTGGGATGGTTAAGTATATTTCTCTACACCATTGATGTAGCCTTGGCTCTTTGATTTGCTTTGGTTAAGAACATGAATGTGTAAAGCTGGTAGAAGCTCTACATGTCATAAATGATCATATTTCTTTCCTCTGCCCCAAGATAGGCAACGTCTTTGGTAAAAGCCACTCGAACAGTCACAGGACTGAAGTGAAGATGAAGTGGAGCTGTGACCCCAGGTGAACCACAATGATGAGCTAGAAAGAGAAAAGTCAAATCAACAATCAATCAAGCAAATAAGCAACAACAGCAACAACGATCTTTAGAAGTGTTACCAAGCCGGGCTTTGTGGCTCAGCCTGTCATCCCGTGCCTTGGGAGGCCAGGGTGAGTGGATTGCCTGAGCCCCAGGGTTCGAGACCCGCCTGGGCAACTCGGGGAGACCTCATCTCTGCCATAAATCAAAAAATCAGCCGGGCGTGGTAGCGCGAGCCTGTAGTTCCAGTTGCTTGGAAAGCTGAGGCGGAAGGATAGCCGGAGCCCAACAGGTCGAGGCTGTGGTGGCCGGGAGCGGCCACTGCCCTCCAGTCCAGGCGACAGAGTGAGACTCCAACTCAAAAAAAAAAAAAGAAAGAAAAAAGAAGTGTTACCATAGCATAGCGTAACTTACCCTGACTGGTCAATCAGTGAATGATCATAAGGGTTGGGTTTTTACACGGAAATAAGTTTATGGATCTTCTCACCAGTTCCATTCTACATCTCATCTTTGAGAACAGAACTATTTGTTTCCTGAGACCTCATTCTCTTCTGAAACTGCCCCTAGAATGGTTGGCTTTCACTCTTCCATTCTTTGAATCTGAAATCCAGTCCAAGAGACTGATTTGGGAGCATGTAATAGGATTTAAACATTTTTGTTCTTATCCACCTGCTAAAGTGAGCAACTGGGTTTGAACATAATGCTGCTTCTCCAGGATAATTTAGCTTTGGGTTGAAACCAAGCCCAGAAAGTTAATCTGAAAGGGATCTCTTTGTGGAAAAGTTATGAATAAGTAAAAAAGAACTGAGTGTGATATGGTATACTTTTGTGAATACCACTGTGCTTTCCCAAAAACACGGTAGTAAGAGAGGAAATATGAAATTAATAACTTTTCTAGGTAAGCAGTTTCGTTTATAAAAGGTAGAGCACATATTTAGTCTAAGAACAGATTAGCTACCAGCTGTTCAATGAACTGAATAATATCAAATACATTTATTATATTAAAATAAGAATTCAGAATATGGACTTTCCATTCACATTTTTTTCAACAGATGCTATCAACATTTTTTTTTTTTTAATAAAGAACAGTGTGTGGAAAAACAGAGCTTGTGGGAAAGTTTCAATTTTTGCTTTTCTAAATTCAATAAAAGAAAATGTGTTTCTTTAAACGACGTAACTATTATCAGCACGACTGCCTACAAGGCTTTTTTACTGTTGGTCAGCATAAACTGTAAATCTGGACAATGCTGTCATTCAATCTTTAGTACTCTTGCTTTTTATCTGAGTGAAAGCAAAGCTAAATTTTCCAATTACCGTAGTGTTTGCAAATTTTTTTTTCTGCTTCTAAAATTAGCCAATGAGTCATAAAAACCAACACTATTAATACATATCTACTCAATATTAACATATTTACTAGTTACAGATGAAAACTTTTCTGTAACCTTAATTTTATTTCTTCCCAGTTTTATCTTTTTATTTTAATTTTTTTTAGCTTCTTTTCATAGCATCTGAAAGAACAGAGTGCTACGAAGGAACTATGTGACTTTTATTTATTTATTTATTTTGACTTCACTTGCAGTTTAAAAATCACAAGATTTAGATGCATCATTTTCTTGTCTGGAGCCTCTTTGAATTACAATTCTCACAATTCAATGAAAATGTATGCACTTGTTTCTAAGTTATCGATGTCTAAGCTACACTTTAGATTGTTTTTAAATCAACAAGGGATGTTTAAAAAATCATGTAAATCAAATACATCTGGTTATATTTTCTTCAACTTTTCCAAGACAATTTGCCCTTGGATTGAGACCAAGTCTTGAAATTTAATCTGAAAAGGAATTGTTTTGTG
Source organism: Tarsius wallacei (assembly GCA_963574415.1). Classification (NCBI taxonomy): domain Eukaryota; kingdom Metazoa; phylum Chordata; class Mammalia; order Primates; family Tarsiidae; genus Tarsius; species Tarsius wallacei. The sequence goes on along the minus strand of CAUYQG010247717.1, from coordinate 45,922 downwards.
CAAAGGTTATGAACAAGAGAATGAAGCAGAATTTGCTGTGCTTTTGTGGACGTCATTGTTTCCCCGGAAACGCCACAATAAGAAGGGAAGTTCACAGACCATAAAGCAAATAATGACAGGAAATGCACAGAGTGGTTCCCATATCCTCGCTGTAATGCAAGCGAATGAAACAGGAAGCATGATGCCATATGATTATTTGACTACATATACTTCTGCTTGTTGAAATGTGACATCACTTGCCAAAAGGGATTCCCTGTGCTAACAATTGCGAATGTTTCTAGCCATTTTGAGCCTTTATTTAACCAACCAAACCAAAATGCCTGTTTCTGTAAAGTACTTTTTAGAACAAATGGCCTTTCAAAGTTTTTATTTTATTTTTATTTTTTTTTTATTGTTAAACCAGTGGCATTGGTTTTTGATATTTCACCTGCTATGGGAACACCTCTAATCAGCTTTGTATTTTTTCCTGGACAAGAGATAGTTGTTGAACAATTGTTAATATTATTATTGTAAGTTTATGAAAAGTTTAATTCTTATTTAAATACAAAACCTAAACATAGTCATCCTGTTTATTTTTATTGATTTCAGATTATCATAATAAATCTAATCAATTTGTGCTGATTGCCTACTGTATAGCAGAAAAAATGAGGAAAGATGTATATTGCATCTTTGGGCTAGGGCATCAGCAGCAAAGCACTGGCAACTTACAGACACCATAAATGTTACAAGAAGGGATTTGAAGGACTACAGAACCCCAACGAAAACCAGATATTGGGCTTCCTTGCACGTGGTTGTTAGAAAATCCATTCAGGTAGATATCACATGTACAAAAAGGCATTAGCATAACCTTTAATATTCACTATCCCATCACACCCACTGTGTCTTACAGCCAACTAAGATGAATTTCAATAGTGTTTGAAGTGAAAGCAGGTGTTCTGAAGAAGTAGAAAAAATATTTCTTGTCTAGTGAAAACAGGCAGGCAGCACAGAGGCCAGAAGGCAGTCAAGGTTGTGTCTAGGACAGATGTAATATCCCTTTGGAAATGAAGAACAGTTCCTTTATGATTCAAACCAGTACTCAGGAAATCTTCATGATCTTCTTTACCTTTTGCTTTGGTCTGCTATTTAATAAAGATAGGTTTTTGTTGTTGTTGTTTTTGTTTTAATACCCGTCTATCTTGCAGTCTTAAGGAATGTTTTGGCTCAATTTTAGATAAAAACTAAAAGGGGCATTTTAGGATGAGAAGCAAGATGGTAAACAGAAGTAATCACAATGTGAGAGACTCAAAGAAGTAACCATGGGGACACAGGGTTAGCTGAGATACCTCTTGCCACTTCAAGTCTTGTTCTAGTACCTTTCTCTGTTAAGCTCTTGATTTTCTTGGTTTAAAAATGAATGTTATTTTCTAGGTGGTGGAAAATAGCTCGGTGGAATCCATTTGTCCTGAGCCTTAGAGTAAATGACTGAAGGAGATAGTGTGGTATACTAGTTCAATTTCCCAAAACAAAAAACAAAAAAACACCAAAACAAAAACAAACAAAACACAAAAAGCACTTTCAACTGATAATACCGTATCAATCATTATGATGACTAATTTTCCAAAAAAGAGGCAAAGGAATTTTTTTTCCCCTAGCCCTATACAAAATGATCGCTTTATGTGATTTGTCTTCAGAATCATATATACATATATATTTGACCTACTATTCTAGTATCTTCTGGTTGGGTTCACCTACTTCTTTTATCTCAGGGAAACTATATTAATCTTATTTGCCATTTCCTTTCTGTTAAGAGACTGTTATCTCATCCAAATAAACTGAATTTTTAGGGGATACTTTGTGCCTTCATCCAAAGTGAACAATGTGGCAGAATCAGTAGGGAAAATACTTTTTTGTTTGAAAGAACAATCATCCAGTTAGGAGTCAGGTTCAGGGAAAATTTCTTAATTATCTACTAAAGTCATGCTTTGGTGAGGCCCGTTGGAAATGTAAAGAGCATACAGAATTTCTTCCTCCCATTCCAAGACATTTTGAATTCTTTATGCACTCATATAATCCATGTTCAAATGTATTCTTCTAAGAAGAATGAGGAATTGGATTCAACTTATTTAAAATGAAGATCTGTGTCAGAATATGGTTCAAATTCTCACTCTCCACAAATATGCCATAACTCTAACACTCTGGTGGTCAGTGGGCCAATTTCCAAAATTCAACCAAATATTCTTGCGGGAGAGTTGGTTTTTATCATTTAAAATGAGCTGAATAGGACTTGAAGTTTGTGTGAAGCTGCTGTTTCATATCAATCCAACCATATTTGCTGGAAAATACACACTACTTTAATTTTCTTCCTCTACATCAGACAAATGCAGAATATGTGGCTAATTTTATAGGTATCAGTAGGTGCTCACTTTTTTGTTGTTGTTGTTGTTGTTTGTTTTTTATAAGGAAGGCAAATTTTTCAGGGACCCTTTAACTACCTGAATTATTATTATTAAGTTTTGTGTGTGTGTGTGATCCTGAATTTCAAAAAAAAAAAAAAAATACAAAGGTATTAGAAATTCCTTGTAGATGAAATCATGTTGTTTTTTTAAGCAAAATATCCGTCTTTGACTTGACTCACTGTTTAGTGAACTTTGACACAGGATGAACTAAGCCTAAAACCTTACAATGATAAAGAAATTACATCCCTATCTCATAGTGTAGGGACTAACATTTTAGGTGTTTCATGAATACTTGTGGGATAAGACAATGATTTTAAGAGTCATATGCCTTCAAGGTCTGACATCTCTTTGTTTCCCAAGTCGATTCTGTTGACTTGGCTGGCTGGATACAGGGCTGGAGAGCTCCATTTGCTTCTTCCTCATTGCTCAGTGAGTGTTCTTGATACTGCACTTCTGTCTGGAGGGGTTGCCTGCCCAGTCAGTAACAAGATGTGGATCTTCAGTGAAGGGTGCAAATGAAATGCTCGTTTGGATCACAACCAGCAGCCGAGCACTATACCTTATTTGGAGAAGGACATCCCTTTGAGAAAACCAGATCAGGAAACTGATAATTTGTCTTAAGTGTAAGTGTCCCTGGTGGAACCTAGTTTAAAATACTTGATCCTGGAGTCTAAGGATAAATGCTTAGACTAGAGTCACTGCCTTGCGCCAAGTTATCTTGGTAGTTATTGCTGAAGTAATCCCTGAGGAAACCAAGATCCAGACTGTATGGGGTGGTGTAAAGGATGATGTCAACACCTTGAATTAAGCCTTGACTATATATGCATATGCTCCACCATAGAGACAGTTTTGTTTAAACATACATGTAATATTACGTTTTCTTTGCCATACAGGTGAAAATAAATAGTCAAAGATCACTCTATTCTTAGACTAATGACATTTCAGGATATGGACATGCTTCTAGCTGGTATTAATTCTGTTTTCTTTTCATACAAGAGTGTAAAATAACTGGCAGTGAATTTTTAAAAAAATTTGTGTTAGTTTATTTGAGAGATTGTAACATACGGGGGTAAGGGATTATTATTTCTTAAGTATGGAGAAACATTTTTTATTTCAAATTATGAAGAAATAAATTTTAATGTATTTCAAATGCAAACATTTAGGTTTTTAAAAATACGAATTTATATGAAAACCATGGTACACCATTAGTGTTTTGTGTACGATATCTAGGAAGGCAGATGACGGTGAGTGTTTCTCTTGGCTTGAAGGTGGTCTCTAAATAGTTTCAATGCCAAGAATAATTCTCAGAAATATGAGCATTAGTCAATGCATTTAAAAATCCATGTATGGTAAAATTCATTTAAGAAAGACATGAGTCTTATGAGTTATCCAAATGAAGTGTTAAAAAGACAACTAGACTGAAATTTTACTCACTTTCATTTGTTTACTCTCTTTTTTTCTTTTGTAATTCACATAAACGTCATTTAAAGCAACAATTTATCTCTCTCAACGTAACTTTCTCTTGTAGAAATATTCCTATTAAATTAACTATTCTGTTGACTAAGTTTAATTTACTAAGTTTTCTAATACTTTCTGTATATGAGTTTTTAACTACTATAAGATTCTCTGTTAAATTTAAGGCACAATTTTACAATAAGGTCAAATAAGTGCTAACTAATATTTGCTCTTTATTTACCTGGAAAAGAATGTGATGGGAAGCGAGGGCCATCTTTTTCTTCTTTACACCCTATTATATAACATGATATTGTGTTATTATTAAAGAAATAGGGCCTTTGTCCTGTCATGTATTAATACACGTAGCATTTATAAGTATTTGGAAAGCTTGAGTGATTTCACTATGGTCTTTGACACTATCTTTTTGGTTGTGACCCCTCATTTACTACGTAATTTATTACTTAATTTGTAATTTTGTGGCTCTATTTGAGCACTCATGCACCAGGAATTCTAAGAACTAGAGTCCTTAGAGAAATGTATATGACTTAAATCTTTCCTATAATTAGCCAGAGGAAAAAAAGACTTCATTAATGCTTAGGAATAATCAATACCAGAGTGGCTATTACCATACAACCCGTGGACTAGAGCGTCAAAAATTCCTTCTTGCAGAGGACGTGGGTTGGTTACCTATGCCGCGGCATGACTCTAACTTCTGGCAGACTTAGAAGAGAGGTCTTGATGGGTTAACTAGGAGGGAATATCTGAGGCAAGGTATCCCAAGAAGAAACGACATAGAGATGATCCTCAACCAAGGCTTGGAGAATCACAGCCTGGAGAGATCACATTCAAACGCGAAATTTAAAAACAACAAAAGGGAAAGGATAAAGCTGGATGTGGTAGCATGCGGCTGCAGTCCTAGATACTCAAGAACCTGAGATGGGCGGATCGCTTGAGGCCAGGTGTTTGAGTCCAATCTGGGTAAGACCGAAGGTTCTATCTCTAAAAACATTTAAAAATGAAAAATAAAGAAGAGAGTCTCAAATCAGAAGAGAACAGCGTAAATGAAACAGATTAGGAATAAAGAAGGGCTTAAGAAATTGCTATAGTTTATTGGGGGGGGCAGTTGAGGGAAGAGCCATTCCTCACGTGTTGTAAATGGATGGAACGAAAGGTGTTGGGTTGCATATTGCAATTTTCTGAGCAGCTTAATAAATGCCTTGGTCTCACTTCTGAAGATTCTGACCTGATTGGTCTATGATGTAATCTGGATACTGGGATTTTGTGAGATTCCCCAGGTGATTCCACTATGCAATCAAGGCTGAGAACCACTGCTTGAGGGATGGAAGTGAGCCCTAGCAATGACATTAGTGATAGTAATAGGGTAAGCAGAAAGGGAATGCAAATAATATTTTTAACACACCTTGCCTCAGGAAGGCTTCCTCGAGCCACAAGCCAAGCTGAAGACCTTCGGTGTAGATTTTGTTTAAATTCTGTATAGCTACCAAATGATGAAACTCACACAAAAGGCAGTAGTTGTGAAAAAAAAGGTGTTAACCAATAAGCTTCTGTAGCCAGGCGAAATGTTTGTAGTGTTATGTGGAAAGTATCATGACCTTATGATATGGGTTTCTGAAAAAAAAAATCTATTTTCAGTTGGGTGATTCTAAGAGAAGTTACTCTTTCTGTCAAAAGGTTTGTAATGTTTGTCTTACTATTGCAAGTTTAGTGGAACATAATACATGTGGCATGTAGACAATACAGGATGCCCACTTGAATTTGAAATCTCAATAAACAACAAACACTTTTTTAGTATGTGTGCTTTGCAATATTTGAGACATACTAAAATGAGACATACTAAAATGATTTGTTGTTTATCAGAACTTCAAATTTAACCGAGAGTCCAGTTTTTGTTGGTTTGTTTGTGTTTGTTTTCCTTTTCCTAAGTCTGGCACTGCCATGTGGCAATGTGGAAACAATCATAGACGATGGGGGTGAGAGATGTTCAGAGAGAAGCCCTAGAGAGGGACACACATGCATAGATGGTGATAATCCATTCCTGGAGCAATAACTCATGGGTGGCAGGTATTTCGTAGATCTTTTTCAATAAGCCCAATCTCAAAATAATGGTCAGGGCCAACAACTCAGCTTTTAAAATGATTTTTGAGTGAGGTTATCAAGTTAGCTGAGAATTCTTGCTGTTTGGTATCAGACCATGTAAGACAAAGACCAGGATGAGGTCGACACACAAGGACCAGAAGAATCTGCAGAACTGAATCAGAAGAGAAAGAGGCAGACACAAAAGAACAGGCAAAACTAGTCTGTGGTGATAAAAATGAGAATAGTGGTAGCCCCTATTATAGGAAACTGACTGGTAAGTGAGCATAAGAGAAATTTCTGGAGTGAACAAATTATTCTGTATCTTGATTGGGGTGTGGGGAACAAGGATGTGCACATTTGTCAAAACTTATTAAAATGTTCATTTAAGATCTGTGAATTTCACAACACATAAATTATGCTTCATTATAAAACAAATTAAAAAATTTGGAGGACCCTAAGAGAGATAATTGATTAATAGATTGAACTTAAATGTGAAAAACATGTCTAGTGAAGTGCCACCAGGCACCATCTCAGGTTTGTCTAGTCATCATTCACATGGATAGTTGTGACAAAGACATAAAGGACATTGTCATCAAATTTCAAGATGAAATTAAGTTGAGAGAAATGACAAGCACATTAGTCATTCATAATCCACAAAGGTCTTAAAAATGAAGACATGAATTGAATTCTACCAATAGAAATTAGTTTGAAATAAATTTAATGCTGCAGTTTTGAGGAGGGTAAAATGGCCATTTCATAAGTATATGAGGTCCGAGATTAAGTTTGCAAACTCATCTTAGAAAAAGTGCTCATTGCTGAATATCACTATGGTCAGTTTTGAAAGACTTCCCTTGGGAAGCAATGCACCGACACCAGCACCTAGTTTACCTGTCAAAGCAATTTTGGAACTCTTTTTCTGGAATGGCCATCAGAGCTGTCATTGTATTACCCTTGATGTCCTGAATGTCATTAAATGTCTTCCTTTCAATATTTCCTTTATCTTCAGGTAAAGAAAAGGTCACTGGGGGCCAAATCAGGTGAGTAGGAAGGGTGTTCCAAAACATTTGTTTGTACAGCACTGCCCATGTAAGCACACAGTGGCAAGTTTGCGAACTTAATTGTTAGACCTCAACAAATAATGATGACAGCTCTGATGGCCATTCCCAAAAAAAGGTTCCAAAAATACCTTGATGGTGGACTAGGCACTGGCATCGGTGCATAGCTTCCCAAGGGAGTACCTCGAAGGTGACCGTAGTGATATTCAGCAATGAGTTTGTAGCACTTTTTCTAGGCTGGTTCGCAAACCTAATTGTTGGACCTCATGAGGGTTCACGGCAATCCTTAGGAATTTTAGTCTGGAAAATGCTGTTATATAAAATCCACAGTGTGTCAGAATCAACAGTGAAGCCAATGTGTTCTTATATTGTGGTGTCTGAAGGGGCTTAATAAAAAACACTCCCATTCTCTGCCCCAGCTTCTCACCAACCGGATGGATGGAGGAGCAGGAAGATGGAGTTTCAGATAGCTTCTTTATTCTGTGTCAAGTCTAGGTTTTAAGACTGCCTTGGGTGTGTGGTAACTAACCGTGGGCTTCTGACCGTGAAATCTAGGATCTCACAGACTTATCCACACAATTCCTGGAAGTTCTGCAGAACTGCACAGATCTCTCCGCTGAGGGACACCACCTTTCCCGCTTAGACTCACATGACATAGTGCAAAACAGACTGCTCTCTCTCTGCATCCAGGCTGGTCTCCTAAAGAGAGATTGGGCTGAGTGAAAATGCCCATTTTTTTTCTAAACCCACCAGTCTGATAAGACACATGAGCACCCGGTTATGCCATAAGAGAGGAAGCAGAAAGAGAAAGCAAAATGGTATACCACTGAGTACTGCTCCACTTTGAAGAAAACAGCAAGATGAGGAAGTATTTGCACCTAACACTGAACTGCATTATAATATTAATGATAGACTAGCTCTGAAAACCAATGAATATATAATACTTTAAGCTGATATTGCATATGCCTTCCTCAATCTACTAAAAATACAGTTCTTGATCATGTTTATTTAAAACTTTTCAACTCCTTTATTAAAGTATTTGTAAATACGTAGACTTAGCCCTTAAATTGAATATATATGTGTATATATATTTGAACTAGGGAGAATGACTGTTAAGGTTTTGAATGATAAAAGTTTCAGGTAAATTTCTGTAGCGTACAGTTACACTTAATTTGAAAATTGATCTAAAACACAGGATGCAGCTTGAAGTGGAAAAATACAATCCCTTTGGTAAGGAAAGAAATGTAGCAAAGAACAACATATTGTCATCCTGTTGGGGGGAGACAAATATGCAAAATCAGGTTTCAGACCAAATGGAAGGTTCATGGAAGAGCAGCTTTTCTGGTCATGTCGATAATGATGGACCTTCAATATATATATAGTTACACTAGTTGTATTGCTTCCTCTTAGAAGAGAGCCTTCTACCCTAATTAGAATGATGCTTTCAACAACCTAAATGGACATGTATGGAGAATAAAAAGCAATGACAAACTGGTGCTAGGCTACTGTAATAAATAATCTGTTTGCAAAGGCGTCAATGAGACTATGAGGTCAAGAAGAAGTGAAAGAATCAGAAAATGCTAACAAAAGGAAATCACTAATATGGTTGGACATACACTGATATTTTACACATGCATGCACACACAGAAGAACAACAGAAAATAATTAACTGTGAAGTATATGGTATACAGTTTCTTCTTAATATATCTAGTGTATTTGAGGAAGGATGCACGGAATGAACAAATTGAGTATATCTCTTGTCCTCAGATAAAAATCTATTAAACAGGAAAGAAAATTTACACTAAACTTGTTCATTGCAATGATTTTCTGAACCCGGGGAAGGTGATAGGAATATTTAACTAGAAATAATATCTTTCCTAGAATTTATTTTTGTCTCTTGTCCCCTATCTCCTAAAACCAATCTTGAACTTCTTGACAGCAATGCTATTTTGATGATATTTGCTTTACAAGAGTGAAGAAAGGCTATTTCTATTTTACTTTTTCTCATCAAAGTTTTTGATTAAGCTGTTGTGGAAAAAGGCAGCTTGAACTCAAGGAGTAGGCTTTGGCAAATGTGATCCATGTCTGCAACATAATTATAAAATACTAACTAGGTGATCAAGAGAACTGTTTACGTTGGCAAATAGAGAGCTGTTTATATTGGCATTTAGCCATCAAAAATTCCTTTTTTTCCCTAAGTTATGCATGTTCTAACAAGTCATGGCATGTAGGGTGGCATAAACCTACTGATACATTGTACATTGAAGAAAATTGGCAGGTATAAGAGAAAATTGATGGTTTAGTACATTGGTGAGAAGAATATCAGAAATGAATCTTCAATCATGTTTTCAATCTGTGTTTTCTTTTCTTTTCTTGTTTTTGGTGAATCATGAGTTTGAGTTGTTTACATGTCGTACTGCTTCAAAAAAGAAAAAAATGAAACAATAACTAGCTCATTCTTATTAAAAATGGTTTAATTTGTGAGTATATGATGAGTAAATGAATTTTTTCATGTGTTATAATAGCAGCATTGAAATGTATTAATTTTTATCAGTCAGAGGGTGTATTGAATATCAGCCCCTCAATGTAAATAAGTGTATTTTAAAAATTAGTAAAGAGTGATGGAGATTGCAATATTCTGAATTCTCTTTAAGTGTTCGGGAAACAAACCTCATGTTATCTTACAATGATAATATGAAATCATCATTGCCATTTGACTTAAGAGAAGGCAAAAAAAAAAATCACAGATTTTCCTTTAATGTATTTTTAATTTAGATTTAATATTTGACAAAATTTGGGAAAACTAAAAACACTATTCTTTTCATTACATTTTACAAGGTTAAAAATTCTATGGCAAATCATGTGATAGCATGTTATGCAACTATTAAGTATTTTTTAAATAATTAAAATATTGAGACAATACTTATTATTACTTTAAATCAGCTTTTCTAATCTGTGCATTGCAGAATGTTTAGCAGTATTCTTAGCTTTTATACATTAGTAGTTGGTAGCAGTCTCTCAGTCTGCAGATATTATTCAATGTTCCCTGTGGAACAAAATCACTCTTCAATGAGACTCATACTTTAAGTGAAAAAGGAAAAATAAAAGAAATGGGTGGCTCTTCCTATCTATGATAGATTTTTTTTAAAGAAAAGGGACAAAAATGAAACAAAAATTTTACCAATCTCTTAATGGTGCATTCTTTTTCTGGTTGAAAATGATATTTCCCACCTTCGTGTTATTAGAAAGGTTAACTCTATTGACATTTTTTTGCCTTCATATGTGATCTGTTTCACTACTAATAAGCCATTTGAATTATCTTTGTGTTTTCCCCATAAAATAGTCATGTATTTAGCTGCACTATCCTTAACATATACATTTTCTAAATTTCCTGAGAAAATTGTCATGTGGAATATCTAAGGTAATTCACAGAAGTCAAACATTATGGGATTTCTGTTATGTGATTTCTTTGTCACTCTTTCAGTTATTATATTTGTTGCATAAATATTTTCCCCTTTAAATTAGAGGAAAAATTTGCTATGTTCAAGTGAATGTATGTGTGTATTTGTGTGATAGGGTAGGTAGCATACAGTAACATAGGATCTTGTCAAACCTTGCTCAGGATTGATCAAACTGTGAAACTATTCTTACCTACATGTAACTGATAATCTGCATTTTTTTCCACTCTCCATTTGTAATCTCCCATTTCATTCTCGTGTGTGGTATATCTTCTTTAAATTATAAAAAAAAAAATAAATCAGCAGAAGTCTTATTACTATAAATGTTTAAATATTTTATTTTTTTGCAGTAAAATCCTAAATTTGTTTATTTAACAGATGTTTAGTGAGCACTAGTTATACCAAACAAAAGGCACCATGGTGTCCCAGGTTGAATCGGTTTAATTTTTCTCAATTATGAAGAGGGTTTCTTCTGGCATGTGCTATCTGATGACCTTGCATTTTTCTCATTAACTGGGATTATATAAAATATTCTGTTATTACAAGTTTTAAAGACGCCTAAAGTAAGGTTTCATTTCACAATAATATTCTTCACTGGCCCTGAACAATGATCATACTACTATAAGAAAGGGCCAGGAGTGGGATTGGTAGTAGTGTGAAACTGCCAGGGGAGGGGAGGCACACCTCATCAACAAGGGTACCTGCATAATGAACATTTGTATACTTAGCCCTGAATTGTACCCCAGATCTTCAAGATAAAAACTTTAAAAAATTAAAATAAAATAAAAACATGAAAAAAAAATTCTTCACTGACATGAAAAAAGGCAATTAGTCATCATCTAAAGTATACTTTTTTTTTTTTTTAGTTAGTGTCTTACTCTGTCACCCAGGCTGGAGTGCAGTGGCATGCTCATGGCTGCTGCAGCCTCAGCCTGCTCGACTCAGGCAATCCTTCTACCTCAGCCTTCCAAGTAGCAGGAATTACAGTCGTGTGCCACCATGCCTGGCTAATTTTTCGATTAATTACAGAGACGAGGTCTCGCCAAGTTGCCCAGGCTGATCTCAAAACCCAGGGCTCAGGCAGTCCTCTTGCCTCTGCCTCCCAAAGTGCTGGGATTACAAGCATGAGCCACCACACCCAGCTCATGTACACTATTTATAACATTTTTTCCCTCATTATGATTTTCACCCCAGTAATGAAATTTCTTTAGCATCACATAATTCTAAATCAGTTAAACCCAGAATAACTTGGGAATTTGAGAAGAAACAAATCTTAAATATTTCTATTTTCCTACCAATTTGCATCAAAAGGAAAAGGAGCGAGAAGTATAAGTATTTGGAGTATTTTAAGTTCACATATCTGACCTAGATTGGAAATAAAATATTTATTGTTTGTTAGCAAACTCCTTTATAGTTTAAAAAACCCTGTTTATACTTATTATATGAAACTTATTCATAAATTATATAACATGTGTTATATACCAAGTATACATGCACTTTAAAATCACAAATAGAAATTTGAAGAGGACTCATTTTTAAGAATATGCATAGAAATTGTATATTTTTCTCACACTCCTCAGATGGGGTTACAGCCCCTGATTCCAGAGTGGATGGGTTGTGCATTTGAAAACCACTGTAGATGCTATTTTCTGCTTATGTATAGTGCCAGTGATTTCTACTCAACTGTGGAATTCCATAGAAATTATTGCATACATCCACAGTGAAACTGCATTCTGCATTAACAAAACCATGGCCAAATAAGTTTATTAGAGAGTTAAAGACACGTAGTTTAAATTTATCTTGAGACTTTCACTGAAATACACTATATGGTTTCTGGTTAAAGATCAGTGAGCAATTCCTCCTCACAAAAATGTTTGTTACCGACTCATGACAAAGTACCTACTCATTTGTTCTAAAACTCCAAGCAAGCGTCAGGCACCTGGAAAAAGACATGCATGCACACATGGGTGCGCGCGCACACACACACACCTCTGAGAGTTTTAATTAGAATCCAAGTCATCACCGCATAAGAGATATACTAATCCTTTGAGCAAGGTGTTAATTGTTAATCTCATTTTTCCTGTCTAGTAGCCTTGTATAACACTCTGTTTATAATAGGCTTCCTGTGGTAAAAGAATGGTCTACTAAACCTCAATACATGTTTTCCAGTAATCATTTTAGTGGCCATGGGTCTTTATAATAGTGGCTAATCTCCATAACATCATCATTAGTGGATGAGGGTAGCTAAAATTATAGAGACCCTTTGCTCTAATTATAGACTCTGAATTGCAAATCCATTCTTTAATCAACTGTAAATGCATTGTAAAGGGAATCGTAAGTTCTTTCCAGGGAGCAATATGCATTCAAGCTAGCAGACTAGAACAGAACAATGCAATGTGTTTGGGGAATAATAACGGAATATTCTCCTCATAGAGCCTGCATCACAATACGGCTACTTGCTGGAGGGGTTGTCACCATAAGTCAACTGTTTCATGTTCTCCAGTTTCCTAGCATCATTCCAAAAGTGTGGCATTCATATTTTACTTGTCCAGAACCCTCAGCATTCATCAGCCAAATTATGTTTGTGAATGTTCTGCTTTTGTCTGCAGTTTACTCATTTTCTAATGCTCTTAAGGATCCAGAGAGAAGAAATGTGTTTCTCAAAAACCAGTAGCCCATAAACTTCATACAATTCCGTATATTTTCTTGTTATACAGGTGATTTTTCATTTCTTTTAACCTTTAGTGTATGAAGACTTACAAAATCACCTAGTTCCATAATTTAACAAATATTTTGTCATTTAACAAGGAAGTGACAGATAATTCATTAGTCTTTTGAGTCACAGGCAGCCGCTTGATTTTAATCAAATGCTAGGCAATTTATGGATATTGCAAAAATTCTTATTAACTGGCTTGAGGGGATTGTAGTTATAAATGAAATTGTCTACTGACTGCTGTCTTTATTGTCTTATTAATGATGAAATAGAAAAATACAACTCTACACATTTTCTTGTCAGAATGTAAGCAATGTTAAGTAGCGTTTTTAAGTCAAATTTATCAGTATACAAATTCAAAAAAAAAAAAAAGCAGCAGTACAAGTGATAGAATCCCATCTGTAGACTCTCTCAGGTGTTTACTTCATCCTTAGTTATCGGTATCTTCTCATATCAAAACAAACACAGTCCAAATAATCCCCACTTTTATCCCTCACAAAGTGATCTCAGTTCTTACCTGAAGGAACCTGAATGAGAAACAAGATGTTATTTCCTTGTCAAGATTGACCTGGTTGTTCAAATAACACAGACATTTTCTGGAGATCATTATTGTCCCTTAACCAAATTCCTCACCTTCTTCCTCTCTCCTCAAACTGTCTTTCACCAGTGATGTTAAAGTAGATATATCGACTAATTGTAGACTCTCCAATCTCAGCCCATCCATGTGTTATAATTATTTTCCTAACTTTGGGGAGGGATATATTTTGTGAGTCATTATATGATATTCACTGATGAGAAGTTTTAATAAATTACCCATTTAATAAATTGTTCAGTGTGTGTTAATAAAAAATCCAGTGAAATATTCCGTATTTTGAATTTGAATGATTATTTCTGTCTTTTAGATTGTAACAGTTTTTGCTTGCAACCTTTTATGTTAAGATGTTTTAGGCCTTTGATTGAAATTAAGTAATTAGAAATAAAAGTCTCTATTTTCCAGATAAATCTAGTATAACAAAGAATAATGGCACTCAATATTAATAAAACTTTGTGCTTGGCTTTTAGTCTTATAGTAGAATAATATCATGCCAGTTTCCCGGAAGACAGGGCAGCGGGGGGGTTCATTTATTACCATGATGTTTTTCTCTTTGCTTTAATATTACTATGCTTTCGACAACAATTTTCCTGTATTTGAATTATTACTGAAAACTACAAAGGTTAACATTAAATATATTAACTTTTTAATGTTATTCAGCTTTTTTAGCCATTAGTCTTCCTTAGACGTCTGCCATTATTTACATAATTATTTCGTCAATCTAGTCACAGCTTTTTACCTCCACAGTGGAATACAATGCGTATTCATATTTCATTCCACACAAGAAAGGCAGAGAGCTAAATGAATGGTATAAATGGTGTCCATTCATAAGGCTGACCTGAAGCAGATCTGTAGCTTGGTGGAAATTTTACTTCAAATCTACAGGAGAGAATATGAGGCTAGAAGCAGAAAAGAGTCAAGGCAGCAGACAGTGACTATTGAATTGTGGTCATTTGGTTTTTGGAAAACCTGCATTGTGGTAGACATGAGATTTTAATTTTTTAGGTGAACTCAGTCTTTATAACATAAGCAATGAGTCTTTCAAACGCTGGTGCAGCGGTTTTAATTAGAATATTTCAGACTTCTGTAGAAACTTGATTGTACCCTTAGCTTTGATCTTTACCAGCTTGGATCTTCCTATGTGGCTCTTGTTCACTCTTGCTTTGTAAATATACCTGATTGTATTGAGGTTTAGCAAGGTGGATAATATCCAGTTGGTGCCTTCTTGACATCATTAAATCACTTTCTCTGCTTTTGGTTATTATTCGCTGAGATTTATGTACTCCTTGTTCACAGCCAAGGGGACACTATGACAATGCCCTGCGTTATCTCATCCTCCCAAAGTAAAGTTTTGAAAAGGCAGATTTAGAGAGGATTTTTAAAGCTTAGTTTCACTGTTTCATTTCTCATAGAAACGCCACAATAAAAGGGAGTCTATTTAAGTTTCAGACCCTGATGCCAATAGAAACTATTAAAACATGATGGAGTGTCTTAACCCTGTCTGATTTCTAGTCTAAAATTTCCAGCTGCAGGTTCTGAAATGCAATCTGACAAAAGTATGAACAAACATGCTGGATTTTATATTTTTATTTTCATAGAGTTTTAAAATTTTATTTTATTTTATTTTATTTTTTATTTTTACTTACCTTAGCAGAAAATTGCAACTTTGGAAAACAGTAAAATCGCTCAAAAAAAAAAAATATGCCTTTTTAAGGCCAAAATTCCAGTCTCTGATTTCTGTCACCACTCACATGTGCTGATCTTTCTTCTCTGAAAGATTTTTTCTGAATATTTGTTTTAGAGAGATCATTTCTGTAACTCATTTAAAAACTGGTAACATTTATATCTATCAAACAAAGGAAGCTAGACTTTCTTTCTTCAATCCATGAAGAAATGCTATTCATTTAAAATATTATTCTTTCACAATTAAGAACCATGCCCCTTATATGAAATTGAGGAGGAGTGTAAGTTGATGAATTGCTTGTGTAGCTTGTCATTACTATTCCATTACTGCTCTATTATTTACATTGAATCTGGAGCATAATATTTACTTTAAAGTGAAAATCAAGAGGATTTATTGCAATGATCTTTTCGAACTCACGGCTAAATTCCATATCCCTTCATCTCATATCCATTTGGCCTCAACAATTCTTGTTTTACAACTTTCCTCTTAAGGCCCTGTCTCTGGCCCCTACTTCCTTAACTGTTTAGCCTCCTCCTCAAACCTATTCATGATTCTTCAATGACTACTTTGAACTCATTCCAACTGCTTCTCATATCCCATTACCTGATTAAAAAAAAAAATCAAAATTTCCCTGGTAAGAGCAGGATAAAGGATAGCACACCCCAGAGAAGTTACCCTTAATACAAATATTGCCCAACCTTAAAAATAGCATTTCAAATGCTTTCTCAAATCAATGTGTGTACATGGATCTTATACAATCCTCATCATAATTCTGTGAAATATTTAGGTGTGTTGGATATATCCTATTTTTCACTCCAATCCATTCTCCATTGTGTTCCCTACCTGCTTTTTTCCTTGCAGCTGGCTCTTGGGCTTGGTCTCCAGGAGGCACAAGGAAGAGAGCTAAGATGGGTTGGGAGAGATTGGGGTGACGTCTCCAGGAGTGACTGTTTCTTTCCCTAACCAGGACACCCCTGCCATCTCTCCTTCAGGGCTCTATCTCTCAATGGAGTCCACCATGTCCACTGCTTGTCCCTTCAATCCTAGACTTGATAACAACTTTCTACTGTTAATAGCTTCAGGTACATCCCATTCTTTAAACATGCCCACACCTTTGTAAGTAGTTCATGTACTCATGTCTTCATTTAAACCATCTCAGGTGGCTTCTATTTCCTGCCTATTCCCGGATTAAAAAACCTAGGCACATTTAATTAGCCATGTATTTTGTGGATAAGAAAATTAAAGCACTGAGGGGCAAGTAACATATCTTCAGTTATACCAGAAGTCCAGGGTAGAACAAAGCCTGGAAGCCATGTCTGTTTGAGGCTAGTTTATGCTCACCATACTCCTTATAATGCCTAACAATGATTTTATTCAAATATACAGTAATGTAATTTTGTCTTGTTCACTGAAGTACCCTTAGAGACCACAGAAGTAAAAATACCATGTGGTGGGCTCACTCAGTATACCCTCAATTCCCTTCAGCTTACTTTCATAGACCATTGATAAGAGAAAAGTAAAAACATATTTGGCCAAGTTTCTGTATGTAGATGGGTCTGGACAAGTTTGGGGTGTAGAAATGAGGATTGTGAGGCAATCAAACTTGGGGTCAAGTACCTGTTTCCCCTGCAACTCCACTCCCAAGCATCAAAGATGCTGACCAGTGGTTCCTAGCAGCAATGGCCTTTCACCAGGAACACACTCCTGGTGTAACCGAGGACCTGTCCAGGCCCAATTTCTGTGCCTACATCCAAGTCTAGTTTCTTGACCCTCTCATAAATGTGTGAAACAGCTGAAGTTTTTTACCAACTGCTTTTATGCATGAACTAGTGAGAAAACTGCATATTCTGTTGCCTGCAAATAACACTAGTCTATATCTTCAAGATAAAATGATAGTTATGCTTTTCTTTTAGCTGTTTAAAACTTCATCTATACTGAAAGCTTTTTTTCCTGTTTTCTTTTTCTTCCCTGTTGTAATATCAGAGCTTAGGCATCTATTCCCACGCAAGACTCTTAATTAATCAGTCCAAGTTTCCTCTCCCTTCTGTCAAACAATTTACTATCATCTACTTCTTTACTCCTTCCTCTCACGAGGTAAAACAGGCACAAAGGAGAAGATCTGCCCGTGAAATTTTTTCCCTTGCAGTTATGATGAGAGCTGGCTTTCAGGCCGTAATACTAAACATGAAAGTTGGAAGTTTTGGGGAAAGTTTATCCCTCACCCTCTTTATTGAAGAAAATAACATATTGCATACAATATATTGTAGACGTTCATCCTTGCCTATCTACATGTGCTGCTACCTATTTCCTTATAACTTGACCTAAATAGAGCACCAGGGGAGTATAAAATCAAGGAATAAAATATATAATACTTTGGAATTTGTATATGTACCTGAATACACACACACACAAATATAATTTTCAAAAGTCTTTTTTTTCGAAGGAACCTAGGAAGTAGATGTAAGCTTATACAAGTTCCACCAGGTAGCTGGAGAACCTGGGTGTCTTGTGAGGTTTAAAGACTGACTTTAAATCTCCTAAATGTCAAAGATCTTGTCTTAAAGATGTCCTTGGGAAGCAGCAGAAACTTTGAAATACAATTTCACTCGGTGTTGCCTTTGCTTCACTATTTCCATTCCTTAGACTTCATAATCATTTCCTTTCAATTTCTCCCTAATTTTGTGAATAAAAGTTGATATTGATACAGTCTTGAAAGGGAAAGTGGCATACCCACACACTCACACACACACATTCCATGGTAAACCAAGATATGTGTATATGATGTATCTGAAAGATGAGTCACTTCATTTCTTTTGTCTCTCTGCGTTGTTAGAGAAATAAAGGTGTGTTGAAGGCTGATTGTGTATTTCAGATGCTCTCTAGGACTCTCAGTCCCTGTTGGTGATGCTCCTCCTTTGATTCACTAGCTGTCTTCTAAGTTACTGCCCAGCTCTAGTCAGTATCCAGCTCGAACAAAAACCCTTTGCCCCATGTCCATTCTCCATGAAAAGTTCCTAAAGTCACTCATTTTAAAGGGTTATGCTTTTACCATTTTGTTTTCATTCACACATTTAGTTATTTTACAAACATTTATTTTGTGACATTTCAAGATGTCAGGTTCTTGCTTAGTGCTGGAGATACGACAACAAGAAAGTATTGTTGGGAAAAGATACCGATGGCCAAAAGATGGCCAACTCCAACTGTCGATAATTCACTATGCAAACAATGTCAAGGGGGACCTAAGGAGCTCGTTTGGGAAAAATAATTGTGTACATTATTAGCGTTCCTCTTTCTGTCTTTAGTCAAAGGGACAAATCTGCATCTCAGATGAGGTTTATACCTTCAAAGGGCTTTGATTTAAAGAGTGAAAGCGCTCATTTAAAAGACAGTTACCTATGACACCCATTAGTATACCTTTTAGAAACACCCAAGCCATATATTCTTTGAAAAAGAGGACCAAACTTTTTAAAAACAATTATATTTGACAGATAAAACACGTGTAAAAATATATATTTTAATATTCAGGATGAAACAATTGTCTTCTTTTAAACTAATTCATGTGGCTGTAGTCTTTGTTTATGAGCAGAGACTTCAAAATAGTAATGTGTTTTAGACATTGGTCTTGTGCATTTTAATCAAATAGAGTTTTGGAAAGATGTACAGAGCACTCCGTGTCTGCTATATTATCAACATCCTCATTACTTCAAATGCTTTTGATTGTGAAATAAGTAAAATGCATTTTGACAATGTTTGCGTTCAATTCCTTGATAATATTAACACTGACAATATATTTCCAATAGTAGGATGTACGATTAGATTTTCTGATTTGTTATGAGTAAAGCCTATAGCATTCAGGGCTCACTGCTAACACTATGATAAAAGAATTGTGGAGAATATATGGTGACATTTAGAAATTCTGTATATTTCCTTATGATTTCAATTTTGAATTTAAGTTATATATTCCTTTTAGTTCTTTTGCCTTAAATGTATTTTCAATCACTCATTCCTCCCGTATGCATATAAATTGAGTAGTTAGATGTACACGTGTGTGGAAGGTCAGATAGATGGGTCATATTTGCCATCCAACCTCTGTTGTCTTTTTCAGGACGCAGTAGTGGGTCCCCTCCCAATGATACTTGCCTTGGTTTCTTGGAAAGACTGTAAAGATGACTTTCCTTAATGGAACATCCCTGCATTTATCTTAACCCTAATGATATAGCAACTCCATTGATGTACCTTGTATTCTAAGCACACTTTTCAATTCCAGACAAGACGATCTGCCTTACTACAGGAGAGTTTAGGAAAAGCAACAGTGATTTGGTTAAAGACAAGAGTTGGGAAAATTGGTATGGAAATCCTTCTCCTGATCTGACACTTTTCTTCCCTGGTTTAAAAGTCACCAGAGATGACATAGGAGGACATCACACAGAGAAGCAGAGTTGTAAAAAAAAGTGCAGTGCTGGCTTAGTGGAAGAACAAGATTTTGGGGGAAAGTGAGTTGATCAATTGCTATCTTTCCTGATGCCGATCAGTTACTCTGAAACTCATTTTGAAAATGTGGTGGTGTTTGTACTTTTTCACTTCCAACAAGTTCAAAATCCACTGACACCTGTCATTTTTGAAGATTTAAGTGGTTAGAAAAAATCTATATTTAATGTTTCAAAGTACACAGAGCTGAAGGTTTTATAAGTGATATTTTGTTTTCAGCAAAATAATCGTGTAGTTAGTTACATTTCCAAATGTATACCAAACATTACTTTTTCAAAAGTCTAAGTACACACGATTGAAAAGTCACCATTACCTCTCAGGAGCAGGTTAAGCGTGACTTGTACTTAAAGTAAGAAAAGTATCAGCTTTGCTATTTTTTTATTGTTTACATGTGCTTGTATTAGTAGTATTACTTTTTTTTTTTTTGAGTCGGAGTCTCACTTTGTCACCCAGACTGGAGTGCCGTGGCACACTCACAGCCACCCCAGCATCGAGCAGCTGGACTTCCGCAATCCTTCTGCCTCGGTCTTCCAAGTAGCTGGAATTACAGGCGTGCGCCACCATGCCCTGCTAATTTTTGATTTATTATGAAGATGAGTTCTCACCAAGTTGCCCTGGCTGATCTGGAACCCACGAGCTCAGGCAATCTACTAGCCTCGGCCTCCCAAAGTTCTGGGATTACAGGCTAAGCCACCGAGACCGGCCAACAAGTATTACTTTTCAAGTAGGACTGTTCTGTTTTTGTTTTTGCTTTTGGGAACATGATTATTGTGGCACCACCTAGCTTGTAAAGGTTAATTTAGCTAATACTAGATATGGAATCTCTAAAACAGACTAGCAGGTATAGATTGGGCAAGGCTGCATGAGCTGATTTACACTTTTGTTAAAGCTTATTTTTTGCTTGTATGGGTTCAAAAGCTTGAAGAGATGCTTTGATATTTTGTTTTCTCACTCCAATGGATCCAGAGACTACATCCTAAGATGCATCTACCCTACAATGGGAACCACAGAGGAAGAAGGTATAGGAGGCAACATTTTTGCAGGAAGTTTGGTGGGGATAAGGATGTCTAGGATTTAACCGGAGCACTAGAAAGTTTGCTTCAATGCAGCATACACTGTGGCTATGCTTCCTTATGAAACTTGAGTTCAAGAAAGTTTCTTGAAATTCTTGGCTGGTCTGTTGGTACTAGAAGCCTGAGTCAAACTTTGAGGATGCTTTCAACATTTTTGAAATGGATTCGAAAATGTTCACTTTTAGATGTAAGGAAGGTGAGAGCAAGACTCAAGTTACTGTGATCGTTGGAAATCAGGATTGCCCTGATGGTACAGAAAACCAAGTAGGCCTCATGATTCTTTCAGTACCAATTTTGAGCATTAGCATTTTTAAATGAAATTACAAAACAAAATATGTATTCCTTTTTGGATTATTCTTTTAAATGATTCATTTTGTACTATCCTTGAGTGCTTCTGTCTTCTGTTCAGTAATACAAATTATTAACATAAATGTTGATATATCTGATTAATTTCAGTGTAAGACAGGATACTCCTTCATATATTACTGGAATTACAATTCTGTCTTTTTTTTCTTAATCCATATACAGAATTCACATTTTATTCTATGTAGGGGAAGCAATTGTCTGATTAAAAAGAAAAGACTAAGTAATCATTTGATTGTAGCTTAGGTTTTATGTTAAGTCTCAGCTGTGCTAATACAACTGACACTGACAAGCAGCTGGAATGATAATTGGACTGAAAGTATTTCTCCTAACCCCCCTACTAATGACAGATTGGCAAGAGACGGTAGCATTATCACAGTTAACTTTTCCACAAATCATAATATACCAGGGCAATCAACTGGTATTAGCCATCAAAGCTTCCAGGTTTTAGAATGCACACTCCTTTGTATTAGAAATATTTCTTACACAAGAGTAAATGAAATTTTAAGACATGATATTTTAATATGACAATGTTGAGAGCCATGAAAATTTATAGACTCAGTCACTGGAGGCAACACTTTTGTTCTTCTATTATGTTGACATACGCTTAAGTACATTACTTTCTGGTTTAAACTCTCAGGGTTTAGTAACCATAAAACAGACCCATTGATGTTCCTCATTTTAGAGGCATTTCTAGTTGACATCCTTTTAATGAAAAGACCAAAACATTTTAAATTAGGCTATGATTGAGGGCTAAGCAAGGAAAGATGGGAAGACAGCATTCTCCTTCTGCCTCCTGTCTTCTCCTCTTTCATTTTTCACTTCTTTTTGTCTGCTCTGCCCTCGGGTAGCCCCTCTGCCATGTCTCTCTGAGAGCACTTACCACCTCATGGTATAGTTATTGGTTTTCAGGTGAGTTCCACTGAAGCAGGGATTGGCAGCACCCACTCGTCCCGAAAAGATTTGGGTGCCAGGTTTTGAATTTTCTGACTCTAGGGCAGGGGTAGAGAAAACCCACAGAGAGGGCAGAGGGGAAGAGGGTGTGGTGGGCATGCCAGCCACTGTACCAGCCTCAGGTCTTGTAGACAGGAGGTAATAGGATCTATCTCCCAGCTCTGTTGCAAGGAATTAATACGTGACTTTTACAAAAGTTCTGTAACTTATGCTTGCTAGGTAAGTGTAAGTTACTCTGGGGGTCTAGCAGGGTGTGTGTCTGTGTGTGTGTGTGTGTGTGTGTGTGTGTACACACCTTGTCTTATACTTTTACTGCCCTCCAGAACACAGTACACTACCTAGTGCAATGTGGGCACACAATATTTTATGAATACACAAATCTGTTATTATTACAAAAAGCTGTAGAGTGCTATACTTTTTCCTCAAAGGATGTCAGTTATATGCACAAGTTACATAGATTACCTGATATAGAACAAAACTGATTCCTTCACAATTAGATGTCTCAAAAACTTATTTTAAGACTGTGAAAAAACTGAAGTAATTTCTGATCCAGCTGAAAAGTTAAATTGTATTCAGGGTCAATCTGAAACTGAATAGTTGATAATTTTAGGCTTGAAAATTGGCTACATATTCTGTAGTAGCACTGTCCAGTAGAAATATATTATGAGCCACAAATACAAGCCACACATGTAATTTAAATTTTTCTAGTAACCACACAAAAAATACATAAGTTGGTGAAATTATATATATATATTTAGAGTCAGAGTCTCACTCTGTCGCCCAGCCTGGAGTGCAGTGGCACACTCATGGCCACCGCACCGCAGCCTCAACCTACTGGACTCAGGCAATACTTCCACCTCAAACTTCCAAGTAGTGGGAACCACAAGCACATGCCACCATGCCCGGCTAATTTTTTGGTTTATCATAGAGACAAGGTCTCACCAAGTTGCCCAGACTGGTCTTGAATCCCTGAAATCAGGCAACCCTCTCCCCTCAGCCTCCCAAAGTGCTGGGATTACAGGCTTGAGCCACCACTCCTGGCCAGAGAAGTATATCTTATATATCCCAATACATCATTTTACCATGTAACCAACGTATAATTATTAATGATATAGTTTACATTCTTTGTTCATACTAATTCTTTAAAATCCCATGTGTATTTGGCAAGTACTGTACATCTCATATTGGAGAGACCCACTACAGTGCTCACTAGACACGTGGCTAGTGGTTACTATATTGGACCACATAGTTCTATAGCACTTACAGTAACCCAGAGAGGACATGCCTATAAATTCATCAAAATGCTTCACTCACCAGCTGGAATCTAGCAAAGAAAATGCCACTCTACACCATGATCATTTGGAGATAATTCTGTTAGCCGTGTGGCACTACCTGTGTACAAATACAACTGAAAAAAATAATCTGGTGGTTGAACCCTGGCACTCTCTATGTTGATATTATTGTCTCCAGCAGTTAGGCAGTGGTAAACTTGTTGGAAGGTTTGTTGATGCGTTTGCCCCTGGTGAAACATCTGAGAATTTTGCTTGGAAGGGACTCCTTGCTGGTAAGGATGCACTGGGGGAACTGGAGCCCAGTTTACTGCTGTTTCCTGGAAGCTGCTGACTCTGCCAAATTAGATGAAGTTGTGCTCAGGCATGTTATTGTTTGTGATGAATGTGTCTCGGGGCAAGTCCCAATTTGCTGTTTGGCATCTGTGCAGACAGGCCAGGCGCTTCTGACTGAAATAAACTGAATTGTATGGCCCTAGTCACTTTCATCGCCTCAGGTAGACACAACCACAAGACGTGCTTTTTTACATGGACACATTTATGTGCATACTTTTAAATGGAAGACAAAGTTAAAGGCAGTATCAAGCTGTAGGCTGTGATTTACGTTGAAAACGCCAAATCTCAGTGATCCAATTTACCTGTTTATTCACACACACCTTATTACTCTCCAATAATAATAAGGTTTCTTCGGGCTGTTCCATTTTTCTTTTAAAACCATATCCACAAATTGTACACAGCTGGTATTTATATATTTTAAAATAAGTAATAGAAGCTTTTATATATTCTATTATGCAGACGTTGGAAACCCATTTTGTTCTTGATAGCTGTTTGGAAGGTTTTTATGGGCTGACAGCCAAGCCTAAACTTCGCTTTCTGAGAAAGAAAAAGGATGAAAAGGGCCCCTTGCAGCTCCGGCTGTCTGTGAGCCTCTGACTCCGAGATAAACCTTTCGGAATATGATGACTTCCTAATGCCTGAAGTGTGAGTGGCTTTAGAACACAAGAAAGGGAAAATATCCAGCTGCAATTTATTATGGGTCAATTAAATGGATGCAGAGCACCATCATCTTGTTTATATCCATCATGGATCATAAGAGATGAAAAAAAACGCCTCTGTGGGCTCAGCCCATGTTTCCCCCTTTCAGATAAAGAGCCACGGAGACCCGTAAATTATTATTGGGATACATTTCAGCAGCAGCTTCTCCACATGGGCAAGCTATTACATTTAAATTGGTTAATATTCCATTGTTAATGGTCTGCCTTTTATAGAGAAAGACATTCAGGAAAAGGATCAGATCACTACATAAATAACCGTTCTCCGCCTTGGCTTTGTCCTATGTAGTTCCTGCCAAAGACGACTGGAGTCTTCATGTTTGTTCAATAGGTAAAAAAGGCTTTTGCTTGTCACAAACGGTGTCTCATTTATTTACCTAGATCTCTTTCCTTCTGTTTTGCTGCATCCTGTTCTAAAAATATAAGCATATGGACTCTGACAGCTCCGGTTTCTGCCCCGGCAGTATTCTGTTTATGCTACTTGTTTCCCTTAAAGACAATTACCTGCCTTCAATCTAGCATCTCTTGAGACTACTTCTACAATCAAAATATAGTACTTTGATGGTCAAGTGATTAACCAGATAGGCCAGAAGAAAAAAAAAATAGCTGCAGTCATTAGAATTTTGCATATTTTTTCTATGCTGCAGGAGAAGTGTTTTGAAGCAGTCATTGAAAACAAATCAAAATATGAAGGAAGAATAATTTACAAGAATTGTGTAGTCCAGATTCCAAATGCCTATCAAAAAATTTTTTTACCTGCTCATTTTCAATGTTTGAATCGTATCTGTAAAATCTGGTCTTATTTTCCTGAGGAAAATACTTAGTGTAGTATCTGACCCTGTGGGTTTTTAAATTTTTTCTGTTAGCCTTATTGTTTCAGAGTTTCAAGCCTAAAGATAAACATCAAAACGATGAACTCTTATCGAGAGGACTGAACCTGTGTTTTAGTTCAAGACAAATCCCAGTCCACGGCAGTTATTGTCATTCATGTCACCTACTGACAGTTTTGATAATTCTTCCATTTCCACTTTGGCCCATGTCCCTCTCCCTTGCTTCTCCTCACACTTGTGCAACACTTTCCTATTTAAGTCTTTATCCCATATCCTGTAATTCCTTCCATTGGCTAAGATATAATCAACTGAAAAGCAAAATACAAAACAAATGAAATTTCAAGATGGTGGATAGACCACGTGGTTTCCAGTAGAAACGTCTTACCCTGCACCAAATTGCAGTGTTGCAGTGTGGTGCTGTTCGGATTGCTAGTGTGACCTCAGTCATAGGACTTCTGCTGGATGCCACCTTAGAAAGGCTTGTATGGTCACCCAACTCTCTCTGTCAACCAGTCCCAAATAATACAATTGTAAGGGACGCTATACTTACCCATCACACAGGGACTTTGGTCTCACTTCTGCTCATACCAAAATAACCTTGAACAAGACCACTTAATTATCCATGCTTCTGTACAACAGAGGAAATTATATTTTCTCTATGTACCTTCCTGAATTATTGAAAGTATTAAATAAATAAGTATCAAAACACTGTATCGAGAGTAAATATCTATTGCAAAAAAATTGCGCACTCTCCTGACACTAGATTTTCTGTGTATGTCGAAGCTGATGCTTTTGCTATTCTTGTCAGTGTCACTTTCCACTTTTCTCTAGAGAAAGTTCTACTGCCTTCTCTTGCTCCAAGGACATGCCCTACAACAAGCCATGAGTCAATCCTTTTTGTACACCTTGTTGTGGTATAGTGTAGTCTGGGAAACTAGCAGGTCTTATCCACAGCACCATGAGTAATTCATTGCCAAAAATTGGTTCTTGCTCCTTTTGACACCAGCT
Organism: Tarsius wallacei; assembly: GCA_963574415.1. Lineage (NCBI taxonomy): Eukaryota > Metazoa > Chordata > Mammalia > Primates > Tarsiidae > Tarsius > Tarsius wallacei. The sequence continues at coordinate 19,373 of CAUYQG010247717.1, read as the reverse complement.
CAGTGTTCGAATGATGGCAAGGACATGTAAGTAATAAATCCAGCGTAAAACTTGTAAAACAAAAATGATTCACTGTGTAGTATGTTCACATATTATTGTTTTACATAGTTATCCCTTACTTCAAGTTAACTTGTTTTATAGAATTTCAATAATTATAAAGGCTCTAGCTAGTTTGATTTTTCGAAATCTGAAGCTTTGAAATCAAACATTAAAGACAGTACTTGTTGAAAATAAAGATTTCATATTTGCAACTATTCTTGTCTCACAATGTTCATGTTTAACACGGACTAGCAATTTATTTTTAAGTTATAGAAAATTGTTTGAGTTAAGGATACGGATTATTTATTTATTTGTATGATTATTTTTTATTTATATTTATTTTAGATGTAGAAAATAAGTTTTCCTATTACACAAACTAGACCATTTAATTTTTTGAAAAAAGTCTGTCATTCAGTATTTACTGTGACTCTACCCAGAACCAAGCCCTATGCTGGGCTTTGAGACCAAAATAATAAGAAAAGGCGCAGTTCCTGTCTTTCTAAATTTAAAGTCTAGAAAGAAGACAAATATAGGATAAGTAATTGCTGTAAAATGTTACTGGTTCCATGTAAGAGTTATTAGTGAGTGTTACAAGAGCCCTGAGGAGACAATACTTTTCTCCTATTAATGGTGAGTAGCTTTTAAAGAGGAGGCAGCTTTGCGGGAGTTTCAAAAAGAGGTAAAAGGAGAGGGGGAGGGGGAGGGAGAGACTGGGCCTGTGGCTCACTCCTGTAATCTCAGCACTTTGGGAGAACAAGATGGGAGAATTGCTTGAACCTAGGTGTAAGACCAATCTAGACAACGTAGCAAGACCTGGTCTCTACAAAAACAATAACAAAAATTAGCCAGGCATGGTGGCACATGCCAGTAGTCCCAGCTACTTGGGAGGTTGAGTCGGGAGGATTGCCTGAGCCCACGAGATCAGGGCTGCAGTGAGCCATGATGGGGCCACTGCACTCCAGTCTGGGCTACAGAGTGAGACCAAGATGAGAGATTGAGAGAGAAAGAGAGAGAGAGAAGCAAGGAATGATACTGAAGAAACTGGTGAAATAGAAGACTGGTTAGATGTGGAGATAATTACGAACATTTGAGTGACTATTATGAGGACACAGATAAGAGTGGCAAGGCAAATGGGTGAAGAGGAGGGCACAAATCCAGGCCTATCAGTGCTTGAATACACGGGAGTGGCCAACATGTGTGATTGGGTCAAGCGTAAAGGGCAATGTGTGACATAGTGATGTGACAGAGAAGTAGTGAGTGAGTGATGAGGATGGGCAAACAATGCTGCCATCTGGAAGGCAGGTCACAGGACGGAAAGCAAGCTTGAGGAAGAAGACATTGAGTCCTTGGTAATTTTGCTAATTGAAGAGTGGTCCTCAAACCTGAGACCCTAGTACCATCTGAGAGCTTGTCAGTATACAGGATCTTGGGCCCCACACCAGACCTACTGTGCCAGAATTTGCATCTTACGAAATCCTGAAGTGAATCCCATGAACATTAAGGTGCAGTCTGAGAGCATGATCCAAAAGCAGGTTGAAGTGAGATGTCTGTCTGTGTTTTATAAAAGAATGGCTACCAAATCAACTTAAAAGTAGAGATATGAGGCCAGAATGCAATTGCCTGGGTAATTAAGGACATCAAAATATCACTTCCAAGTGAAATGATCTATAAAATTCAGGCAAAATGGGATCCTAGACTTAGACATTCTGGACATCCTTTTCTAAGTTTTGTTTTAAGAGGATATGCCTGAATTAACTAGCCAATAGGAGATACTCGGCCTTCTCACTAATGTGCAAATTTTAGATGTCCATGAAATAACTAGGAAGTAATAAAGGCCCTGCAATGTTTTCTAAATACCAGACTTTTAATTTTTAGTGTTCAGTTAAAAACATTCAATTTCTGAGCTATGATTTTTAGCTTGAAAAAATTTCATTTCAAAAGCATTATTTAAAATCATGACTTTTACATCTGGAGTCAACAGTGCTGCAGGCAAACTATCTGATTGTCATATTTTTGGTATTGCATCTGTTCAGTCTTTAGCTATAATAACATACATTGAAATGCAATGACACCATCAGAAATGCTGTTTTGAATTAACAATTTCACTTCACCTTGTTGGCAAAGTTTGATTTTATCAAGTCTTCTCCCCCTCCCCACCCCGTTCTATCCAATTCCATGTGCACTGCCAACTCTGGAACTGAATCCCTTTATTAAACTAAACCAGGCAAAGCCAATCAAGGCCAGTCATATGCCAAGTGGTTACAATAGCCGATTCTAATGATGAAATGTAACCCAGTGTTAAAGTCAGACCCAAAACAAACAAACAACTTCCTTCAGATTGGACGCCACATGCGCTTGCTTGAGACACTGGATATCCAGGGTGCATTTTCTAATGAATGAAATCAGATTGAGTGTGAGCCTTACTTTCAAGAACCATACAGCTTCTGTTCTCTAAAAATAATTTTGAAGTATGCTTCAACGTCTTTAGACTTTCTCAGATTCCTGAGCTTGTCCTTTTTACAGTAGCTACTTGTATTTATTGTGATGATGTGATATTTGAAATTTGACTTGTTCTTGATATGTGTGGTTCTGATCCACGCAAAAGACTAAGCCCGTAATAACTACATTAGCCTGACTTGTAACCCCCATATCTTATAAAGTAATTGAGTACTATCACTTCTCCCTAAGATCATCATCTATTATGTAAGTATATAACATCTGAAAGCATTTTGCTATCATCCTAGATTAACAACAAATTCCATTCTGAAAATATATGATGTTGGCTAGAGATTGACTGTAGGTCTAGGCAATCATTTTACTGTGAAGATAAGCTCACCATCACTTAAATTTAAAAGACAAAATATACAATACATACACATACGTGCACATCTATAATATATGTTTGTGTATTATGTGTGTATTTGAAGATATATTTTTTCTTTTCTTTTTTTATTCTTTATTTTAAAGATGTGGAGTATAATTCAGGATTAGGTATACAAGTGACTATCGTACAAGTAAAGCTGGGGCCTCCCTTTGGTCCCCACTTAGCCTGGTTTGAGGTCAGGTACTCTTATTGATGCTATATGCCACCACTCCTCCCCTCCTCCGGTCAGTGTTCCACTATTGCCAATCCCTTTCTTATAGTATGGTACATGTTCAGGGTCCACTTATGAGTGAAGGATATATATTTGTTTCTAAATCTTTGCTTCGTGTTTGATGTTTTAATGCCACCAATAAGTGTAAAGTTTTCATTTTGTATTTGATGATGTCACTGGCTCAAATTATTTTGCTCACATTGTCATGCTGCTAGATTAAAGCAGATATGATTTGAAATATGAATTAAAACAAAATTAGCCTGAACCAAGATTTTGTTCCTTGAATTGTAACTGCTTCTCATGTGGATATCAGGGGATGGCAAGAAATACAAGATGAACAGTTAAAAATTAGAGTTTATAGAATTAGCAGGACATGCTCTTAACAAGTGCTGTCTTTTTCTTTATAGACTTGAGTCTTAACAATCCAGTGTCTTTAGCAAAGGGCCTTGGGAGGACTTATCTATGTAACAAAGCATTTTGCAAAGTAAAAAAAATCTTCGCCTGAGCTACTAAGAAAAGTCTTGACTTTGAGCATGGCCATGTTCATGCTGATCTTGCAAAGTGTTAAAAGTTCATGAAGCCGGGTTCGGTGGCTCAGTCTGTAATCCCAGCGCTTTGGGAGGCTGAGGTGAGTGGACTGCCTGTTCGAGACCCGCCTGGGCAACTTGGCGAGACCTCATCTCTACAATAAATCAAAAACTAGCCAGCCGGGCTCGGTGGCTCAGCCTGTAATCCTGTGCCTTTGGGAGGCTGAGGTGAGTGGATTGCCTGAGCCCACAGGTTCGAGACCCGCCTGGGCAAGGGAGACCTCATCTCTACAATAAATCAAAAAATTAGCCGGGCGTGGTAGCGTGCACCTGTAGTTCCAGCTACTTGGTTGGAAGGCTGAGGCGGAAGGATCGCCGGAGCCCAGCAGGTCGAGGCTGCGGTGGCCGGGAGCGGCCACTGCACTCCAGTCTGGGCGACAGAGTGAGACTCCAACTCAAAAAAAAACCAACAACAACAAAAAATCAAACAAACAAACAAACAAAAAAGATCACATTTGGTGGATGACAAGTACATATTGCAAAATAAAAAACTTAGTGAGGTGAGTGGTGATGTTTTATGTTTTTGCAAATCACTTTAATGATTGACTTGATGGAAATCAGCTGGAATATTTTATCTACTTCTGTAATCTGTTGTGATATGAAGAAAACTCAGTTTTACACAGATGTACTGTTAGAAAAGGAGGAGTATTTGTATAGTCTTTTTTGATGATTGTGGCTGTTCTTTGGTTCAACAGCAAAATTTGATAAGTGGTCATTTTTTAAAGGTTAGTCGCAATTGAGATCTAAAATCCTATCAATAAACTTTTCAACTCTTACATTAAAATCCATTAGTCTGTCTTGCACTTTGAAAGGATATTTTACCCACGTATGATACCAAAAGATATCATCTGCAACATTATACACTAATTGGTCATTTGGACAATATTGGTTTACTGAGTCATACAGATATTGTAAATGCTAATCCTTTACATACATCATTAAACATCACATCTGTTAATCATCATACAAGTCTTTAAGTAGCTGGGTGCAGTGGCACAAGCCTGCAATCCCAGCTACTTTGGAGGCTGAGGCAGGAGGATTGCTTTAGCCCAGCCATTTAAGTTCAGTCTGGACACCATAGGGAAATCTCATCTCTAAATACATTTTTTTTTAAAGAGTCTTTTAATAACGAGAGGCTGCTTTTTCAACTGACAAGCTCACTTTATTCATTTTTTGAGAAAGTGTCTATGAGATATTCAACTCTGAGAAATCATCATTTTTCTGTCAGTCATTTTTTCAAGTAAAAATGGAGTACCGTGAAAAACGTGGCTTGTTCAATGCATGAGTGCTTTTCTTTGAGACAATCATGTATGTATGTAGCAGAAATGTATTATGCACATGTCTCATTTCATGATATAGGATATTCAAGTGTTACATGTTATATACTCAAAGGTTGAGATTTGGCAACATTAATAATTGTTACTACCTCATCTAGCACATTCTTTTTTTAGTTTTATTATTTTTATTTTAAAGATGTGGGTACAATTCAGAGTTAGGTATACAAATGTTTATTATGCAGGCACCTTTGTTGATGAGGTATGCCCCCTCCCGACAGATTCCCACTACTGCCAATCTCAGTCCCGCCCTCCCCTGGCATTTTCCCACTACTGCCAATCCTTTTCTTATAGTATTATGAAAATTGTTCCAGGTCCAATCAAGTGAAACTGACTGTGTTTAGGGATGAGTGAGAGGTCTTGGAGAAGCAGTGACCACTAGTACAGGTAGGTGGGTGCTATGTCCTGATTTGTTTTAGGTGTGCTAGCAGTTTTATCCACCACCGCTTTGCACTGTTGATAAAAATGTCAACACAATTGGTCCATGACAAACCATGCCATTTTCATCCTGTTTAAAGTAGACAGTGCAGCTGTGAGTTAAGGTAATTCTTCTAGTCTCTTCTTAAAAACTAATCTTTTGTTATTCATCCTTAAATATAAGAAAAATACAGTCATCCCTCAGTATCTGTGGGGGATTGGTTCCAGTACCTTCCTCAGACACCAAAATTCTCAGGTGCTCAAGTCCCTGATATAAGATGATGTAGTTTTGCATATAACCTACGCATATCCTCCTGTATACGTAAATCCCCTCTAGGTTGCTTATAAATCCTAATACAATGTAAATGCTATGTAAATAGTTATTGTATTATTTAGGGAATAATGGCAAGAAAAAAGTCTATATATGTTCAGTACAAATGCAATTTTTTCCCAAATATTTTTGATTCACAGTTGGTTGAATTCATGAATGTGAAACCCACGAATCCAGAGGGTCGACTGTATATGACAAATAAACTTTCTTTCCCTTTAAAATAAAATATAAAATTATAGCATTTTGGGGGTAAAATCTTGAAGTGTAGAACATTTTCAAAAATTTTTTAAAGTTCGAATTATTGCGAAGCGAGACAAAGTATACTGTGTTTCTTCATAGACTAAAAACAAAATTTGGAAATTTCAAATAACAATGTATTGGATAATGGGGTTACTGATGTGATAGCAGGTATAGCTGAGGGAGAAAGTAAAGGCACAGTAGAAATACCGGAAAAAAAGCTGAGTTAACCTCTAAAAATGCGCATCATTCGTTAGACAATTCTAAGAAACACAAGTTACAAGCACACATTCCATGGGCAGCCAGCAGGGGGAGACATCACCACACCTGTAGCCTCTGGAACACTGTGGTCAAGGGATGGGATGAAACCATTGGGCCAAGTTCCTGCCACCCCACCTATAATCCCTTCTCCGCCTACGCTGGGCCTATCCTTCTCATCAGCGTGAAACATGATTGACTCTACCCCTCCCCCCACCATGCCCACCAAAAGTTCTTTCCTCTTCTGTTCCCCATGTAGCCCTTGCCCTGTGTCGCTCAGCCTTCTGGATATGTCCTTGGACTCCTCACGTTCGGCATTTCCCTGAAATCCTGATGTTCCTAAAGGTTTCATCCTTAGCCCTTGCTGTTTCTTGCTCTGTGAACTACCCGGGTGCTCTCCCCTTCTCTCTGGTTTCAATCAACACCTGGATGATGGCCACCCCCAATTTGCCACTCAAAAGTCTCTTCTCAGCTCCGGACTCAGATAGTCAACAGTCTTTGGACATCTGCCCTTGGATGTCTCCAAAACTCGTTAGGTTCCGAGTGTTCAGGCCCAAGTGCCACGTCCTCTGGTTGTAGCAACACGTTCCAACAAAGCAAAAATGACTCTTGCCCCTAACTCCATGAATGCCTTTATCTTTCTCGCTCAAAAGTTAGAGACTCGGTGCCCTTCCTGAGCCCTCCTTCTTTCCTTCACATAAAACACCAAGTCAGCCACTAAGGTCTGCCCCTGCAAGCATGTCCCTAATGGATTTCCTGCTCTTCTTTCCATTCTCACTGCCACTGTCCGAAAGACAAGCCATCACCGTCATCATCATTATTTGGTTTAGAGGAATACTCTACACGCTAGGTGCAGTATTAGCATTTTACATACATGGTTCTCTTTATTCCACGCTATGACTGTCTTTAATTCCTTTTACAGATGAGGAAACAGACCCAGAGATCTTCCTGGTTATCCCTGGCTCCCAAATCTGTCTCCTTTCACCAGTACTGAGAGCACTAAGGAAAGCTTTGTGGTGACATATTCACCTAAAGTCCCAAAAGATGGTACGATTTTTATAGGGTAGGACGAGGAAACTATACATCACATTGTTTTAAGGAAGACAAAGAGAAAGAACAGTGGGAGGAATGTTGCTGGCCCGTGTTTGTGTTTTTACTCAGAGGCAATAAATTGAAACAAGCAGAACATTTCTCAAATGCCTTACTTAAATATAAAAGATAATAATGGCTACTTACTGCATCATGGTGTGCTGGACATAATGCCAATGCTTTCATTTGCTCTACTACAACCTTGCATGGAAGTATCAGTATCTGCATGACAGGATGGGAAACTGAGGCTGAGCGACTTTCCTCCTATAATCCAGAAAGGGGAGGTGAGATTCGAGCACATTTTTCCCACCAAGGGCAGAGGCATTGCAGGACTCAAATCTCTCCCATTTCTCTCCACAGACTTAAGCCTCTGCAAGGGGTCCTTTTGGGGAATATTGACTCTCCTTCCTTTCAAAAGAATCTTCGGCACAATCCGAATTTGGAAAGAAAATTGACTATCTACCCGGCAAAGACACATATGAGTTCGCAACTTTACACTCTCCAAAAATAAAAACATTTCCTTAATCTTAATTTGATGGTTTTACTTTAAGAGGGGAAAAAAATGACTTTTTGATGCAAAATAAGCCCAGCGAAATGTAAAGTAGAATCCCAGCCCATTCAGATCCTGGAACAGGCAAAAGGGAGATCAGGGCAGTTGGCAAAAACTAAGGCGGTCTCAGTAAAGCCTTGACTTCTGTTAACACTAACGTGTCAAGATCGGCTCATCAGTTGTGACAAGTGGACCACACAAATGTGAGATGCTGATGTCGGAGAAGCTGGGTGATGGGAACATGAGAACTCTCTGGACCATCTTTGCAGATCTGATGTAAATCTAGAATTATTCCCAAATAAAAAGTTTACTTTTTAAAAATCCAAATGTGTTTGCACAGAGGTTGCTAAGGAGAAAGCACGGCCACGTTTTTCAAAGTGTAGATGGCAAAAATACTATTAGAATAAGGTGCTTTTTAGAAACTGACATTTCCATTCAGTCCTTGGTAATACAAAGCAACAAAAGTGCACCCCACCCCCAAAGGGCTTCCCCTGAGAGGGACTGATGAGTCTATTATTTAACCCTCTCATCCCTGCTCCCCCACACCCCACAGCCACCGGCATAATGCCTCCTAGAATTTCTTTGGGTACAAACATCTTGTTTTAGGACCATGTTTGGACTGTGATTAAAAGAGGATTATTTACACCACACGAGCATTCCAACGTGAAAGGACAGGCCACCCCCTAGATTTTGCTAAACTCTCCTGTAAATATTATACCCTAACCATCACTCACAAATGAAGCAAAGCAGATCAAGGGCCAGAGAGGTGAATTTTGATTGTTCTGAGCAAAAAGTTTCATTTCAACTAGCAGCTGCCATTAAACTCTCCATTCTGGAGCCAAAAGGACCCATTTCCTGTGTTTGATGATGTAAGTAGTGCTAAGGTTTGTAGTCCCCCAAAATACTTCTTTTAAAGTGATAGTTACAGGGGAAAATGACCAGGAATAAATAGCTATTTTTGGACAGACTAGTTTACAGGAGCTCGTTTTATGTATGTGCATTTCAGAAAGCAGGCTCTAGGACAGGCATGGTGGCTCATGCCTGTAATCCAAATACTTTTGGGAGGCTGAGGTGGGAGGACTGTTTGAGATCAGCTGGGTAACACAGTGAGACCTCATCTCTACAAAAAAATAAAAAGACTTAACTCTGCCTGGTGGCATGTACCCACCGTAGACCCAGCTACTCAGGAGGCTGAGGGGAAAGGATTGCCTGAGTCCAGGAAGTTGAGGCTGCAGTGAGCTGTGATTGTGCCACTGCATTCCAGCCTGAGCAACAGAGTGAGACCCCAACTAAAAAAAAATAAAAATAAAAATAAGCAAGCAAACAGAATCTCACACTACCGGGTGAACTACATCCTAAGTTTTCCCTGTCTCTATGGTGAACTTCTTTGCTTTACATCTGTTCTGAGTTTTAAATTTTTCCTTGCCTATCCCATTTGATTTTCAAAACCTCATGAGTTAATCAGGGCAGGGTCTCATGATCTCCACGTTCCACATAGGCTCAGAGAGGTTGACTGATTTCTCCCATGCGGCCCAGCCTATGAGCAGTGAGGATGGTACTTGAATCAAAGTTCCTAGCTCTAGGTCAGACAGAGCTCTTTAATTTAACAAACATTTACTAACTGCCTTCTCTGGGTTCAGATGTCTGATTGTTCCTGAGGGTGGGGCGATTCCTAAAATAAACAGGGCCCTTGCTCTCAGGAAGCTTACAGTCCTGTGGGAAGAGAAGAAAACAACCAAATAAATGAACAAGCACAGGCATAATGACAAATTGTGAGAAGGCTTATAAGGGAAATAAGTAAGGTGCAAAGTTGACCAGCGGCGTGAGCCGGGGCGGGCCTCTTTGGGACAGTGCCATTTTAGTGATATCTGAAGGAACCAGTGGGGCACGCATTGAGAAAGGTGTTCCAGACTGCTTGTCATGGAGGCTGTGATGCACACGAAGAGGTGGGTGATGCCCGAGAGGAACGAAGAGACGCAACCTGGCCGGAGAGGGTGACATCCTGGACCATGATGGTCCTAAGAGATGGACAAACAGTGACTCCCGGGACTCTGCAGGCTCACATGTCATTCTGTGTGGGACAGGAGCATGCTCAAGGGGTTTACGAGGTCTGACAGATAAGCTCACAAACTCATCCTAGAAAAAGTGCTGCATGCCTCATTGCTGAACAGCACTACGTCCCCTTTGACGTAATCCCATTGGGAAGCTATGCACCGACGCCAGCGCCTAGTCCGCCCGTCAAAGTCATTTGGGAACTGCTTTTCTGGAATGGCCATCAGAGCCGTCATCGCATTACCCTTGATGTCCTGAATGTCATCGCGTGTCTTCCTTTCAATATTTCCTTTATCTTTGGGTGAAGAAAAAAGTCACAGGGGGCCAGACGAGGTGAGTAGGGAGGGTGTTTCCATACAGTTCTATGTACGGTGCTGCCAGCGTAAGCACACGGTGGCAAGTCCACGAACCTAATTGTTAGACCTTGACAAATAATGATGACAACTCTGATCGTTGCTTTGATCTGTGCTCTTAAAAATCATCCTGATGGCTGCATGGAGAATGGAATGAAGAATGAACTGGTTCCTTCTAGACGCAAGAGTGGGAGCAGAATGGCCAGTTGGCATCAGTTGGAGACTGTGGGGGCTTGGACTAGGGGAGAGGTGATGAATTCCGGGCTTTTTGGGGTCCCCCATCCTGCACTATGAGTGACTGTGTGTGCACATTGGACTGCTTTGTAAAATGTATTCTTTACTGTGGGTCATAGTCAAAAAAACCGGAAAGCCACTGTGGATAAGTATAGACCCATTTTTTAAAAACAGGCTGGCTATCAAGGAAGCAGTGAGAGAAAGTTCTAGCTGAGAAGTCATGTATTATTGAGGGATGTTCTTGGTTTGTTTTCCCTGCTTTTTTTTTTTTTTTAGGTCTGCAGATGGATACTGGACTGATACAAGGTGAATCCATAGAGCAGTAGAGTTCAGTGATGCAGGCTTGGTGTGGGTTGGGAGGTCGGCGTGTAGATGAGAAGTGGCTGAATGATGTCATAGATACTCAACAGGCCCTGATGGACAGGGACTGTGTACACAGGCATGTGTGTGTGCATGCATGTGTGTGGGGGTGGGGGGAGGGAGATACAGAAAAAGGCATGGGACACGCTTTTTTGGGACTCTTCTGGAATGACCATCAGAGCTGTCACCGTATTACCCTTGATGTCCTGTCTTCCTTTCAACATTTCCTTTTTCTCTGGGTAAAGAAAAAAGTCACTGGGGGCCAGATGAGGTGAGTAGGGGGGTGTTCCCACACAGTTATTTCTACAGTGCTGCCAAAGTAAGTGAACGGTGGCAAGTTCTCGAACTCAATTGTCGGACCTCGACCAATAATGACGGCAGCTCTGATGGCCACCACAGAAAAAGAATTTCAAAATTGCTTTGGCAGGTGGACAGCCCCCTGCACTGCATGACATGGCTGACAGTCTGTATGGTGTGATCAGGCAGTCACACGGAACAGGCAGGCAGGACAGGGCTGGACCAGCATGCAACTTGGAGTCTAGGAAAAAGGGAGCGGCTGGAAGTGACGCAGGTGGCGAAGGTTTCTCGGGGGACGTGGACCTTGGGGTGGGCTGAGGGACAGGCTCTGAATAGGGCCAAAAAGCAAGACAGTGTTTGGGGGAAATGGATTTCCTTGAAGAGGGGAAGTGGGGAGAAAGAGGAAGTGAGTCCTGGTGAGAGAAACAGGGAGATGGACACTGGGAGTCCTGAAAGGAGGCGGGGACTCCTTAGTCAACTCTCTACTCAAGGCCAAGACATAGGTAGGCAAAATAACCCCTTTTTTTTTTGAGTCGGGGTCTCACTGTATCGTCCAGGTTGGGGTGCAGTGGCATGATCACGGCTCATGGCAGCCGCAAACTCCTGGGCTCAAGCAGTCCTCCCACATCAGCCTCCCGAGTAGCTGGGACTACAGGCGCATGCCACCACACCCGGCTAATTTTTTGGTATATTGTAGAGACGAGGTCTCTCTATGTTGCCCAGGTTGGTCTGGAACTCCTGGGCTCAAGTGATCCTCTCACCTCGGCCTCCCAAAGTGCTGGGATTACAGATGTGAGCCGCTATGCCAAGCTGAATAATAGCATTTAAATAACACTTATAAGGGCCAGGCTTGGTGGCTCAGCCAGTAATCCCAGCACTTTGGGAGGCCAAGGCAAGTGGATGGCCTGAGCTTGCGGGTTCGAGACCAGCCCAGCAAGTCGACGAGAACTCGTCTCTATAATAATAAAAAAATTAGCCGGGCATAGTAGCACATGCCTGTAGTTCTGGCTACTTGGAAGGCTGAGGTGGAAGGATCACCAGAGTCCAGCAGGTAGACACTGGGGTGGCCATGAGCGTGCCACTGACCTCTAATCTGGGCGACGGAGTGAGACTCCAACTCAAAAAAATTAAAAAATAAATAGGCCAGGCTCGGTGGCTCAGCCTGTAATCCCGCGCTTTGGGAGGCCGAGGTGAGTGAATTGCCTGAGCCTGCAGGTTCGAGACCCGCCTGGACAACTTGGCGAGACCTCATCTCTACAATAAAAAAAAAACAAAAACCAAAAAACTAGCCGGGCATGGTAGCACGCTGAGGCAGAAGGATCGCCGGAGCCCAGCAGGTCGAGGCTGCGGTGGCCGGGAGCGGCCACTGCACTCCAGTCTGGATGACTGAGTGAGACTCCAACTCAAAAAAAAAACAACAACAAAACAAAACAAAAAATAAATAAATAAATAAATAAAAATAAATAACAGCCTCCTAGGTACTAGTCTACAATAAAACCTTTATAAACTCTCTAAGCTATTCCTCATAACAACCCTATAATGTAGGTTCTCTTAACATAATTATTTTTCATTTACAGAAAGTAAAACTGAGGCACAGAGCGTTAAGAACTTTGCCGGAGATCCCACACTAGCCAGTAGCAAAGCAGGCATCAGGCCTCAGCTGTCTTGCTCCGGAGGTCGCATACAGGTGAAGTCTACACCACTTCTGACGGCTGCATTATGGTAGGGGGCACATAGTAGTTATTCAAGGAATGATTGACGCACAAAGGAAGAGCACAATTTGGAAAATAAAAAAGAACCCCCCCACCCACCATGTCCTGTTGTGCCCCAGTCATCTACCATTTAGCCTGAGCTACACCCACAAGTCATTTGTCAAACACCTACTGTGTTTAAGACATCAGTTAAGACATTGCCGCTGGGCACACTGGCTGACGCCTGTGGTCCCAGCATTTTGGGAGGTGGAGGCAAGAGGGTCACCTGAGCCCACAGGTTCAAGACCAGCCAGGGCAACGTGGCAAGACCTTGTCTCTACAATAAATCAAAAAGTACTCCCTTTGGGAAGCTGGCAGGGCATGGTAGCGCATGCCTGTGGTTCCAGCTACTTGGAAGGCTGAGGTGGAATGATTGCCCGAGCCCAGCAGGTTGAGGCTGCAGTGGCCGTGAGCATGCCACTGCACTCCAGCCTGGGTGACAGAGTGAGACTCCAACTCAAAAAAAAAAAAGACACCACCTATTAAAACCGTAGTGAAGAAGATGTGTGTTACCAAATTGAGAAGCCGTAGGGAGTTGGATGAAACTTCATTGATTTTGGACTCTTTTTTTTTTTTTAGTTGGGGTCTCATTCTGTTGCCCAGGCTGGAATGCAGTGGCATGATCACAGCTCATCACAGTCTCGACATCCTGGATTCAGATGATCCTTCTGCCTCAGCCTCCTGAGTACCTGGGACTACAAGGGTGCAGCACACAGCCAGCTAATTTTTTGATTTTTTGTGGAGACAAGACCTCACTATGTTGTCCAGGCTGGTATCAATCTCCTGGACTCAAGCAATCCTTCTGCCTCAGCCTCCCAAAGTACTGGGATTATAGGCATGAGCTACCGCATCCAGCCTGGACTAACTTTTAAGTTAAAATGTATTGTCAAAGAGGCAAGTGTTACATGAGAAAAGGAGACAGATAGATCTCAGTTAACTTCCTAGCTTTGCCATTGACTGCTGTGTACACTTTGAGTTACTTAATGCCTTAGACCTCAGTGTCTCCATAATTAAAACAGCAGGATATTGGCAGGAGTCCAAGAGAAAGGGGAAGAAAAAAGATCAGATCATTTAACTGGCCCTCGATGACGATGTTTTGATCCATCAATTAGCATTGAAGGAGATCACACATTCCTCTTGAAATAGGATGAGAAGCCAATACAGACCAACTTGTCACCAAGTAGAATGTCATGTAGGATGGAAAGGCCTGTGGTCAATGTCACCATGTCTTCGTCGGGGGATCATGCCTGAAACTGAGGTTCCCTGGCATAACCCACCACACTCCATAGGTACGTTTTGCAAGCTGATAATTCTATCAATGTATGTTGCACCTTCTTTCCACCCCTCTTCATCAGTCCCTCACCTCTGAAGGTCATCTACCACTGGGAAGGATGAAGTTTTCCTCTTACATTATTTCCAAGTTGTCTCCTTGCCATGTTCCTTGAAGCCACGATGGCCTCCTACCACTTTCAGTTTCCCTGACAGCCACCATTCACATCTTGCTCATGACCACTCTGGACTCTTGGACCCCATTTCTCAATAGGGCACTGCTACCTCTCCATGGGCACCACTGGAGGGATGAAAAGGGACCTGGTCATGCTTCCCATGATTCCTTGTCCCTATGTTCTCCTTATACTTGACCGTTCTCAGCATGTTGGCTTTGGAGCTTGTTGCTCTATGGTAGCAAGGTGGCTGCTGCAGCTCCAGCCATCACTTCTTCATATGACAGCATCCAAAACAGGGGGAAGCAAGGGGGCAATGGCAAAGGGAACTTCTCTCATGAATCTCTTTATATTTTGGAGGTGAATCCTTCTCAGAATCCTCCCATGTCTCATTGGACAGGACTGGAGCCATGCCACGCCTAGGCCAACCACAATCAAAGGAGCAACCATGGTCAGGCTAATCATGGTTTATTCTTTGTAGTAGCCACTAGCCTTCTGCGGCATCTAAGAAGTTAAATCCTTTCCTCAACTGGCTAACCTTGCTTCCCAAACACACCTGGTCAGCCGATTTGGCCTCCTTTCAAAAGAGCCTCCTTCTTCAAGCATTAACCGGCTCAAAGCCATACCAGCAGTATGCCTCTGTATGGTGACACCTTTAGCTTTTATCTCCCACCATGGACCCTGACTTTTTGTTTTATTCAATTACATGAGGACACATAACCACCATTGTTCTTGTTGATGCTCTTGTTGATGCTCAGTTCCTCCAGATTTAGCTACTGGAAGCCCCTTTGAACTGGCTCCTCCATGGTTTTAGGCATTTCCATGCCTTCTGACACAACAAGATGCCCCAGACATGCCTTGTAATTTTTCTGCCCCATACCTAGAATCAGCCACTACTCCAGGTCTGATTCTAGGCCACGTCTTTAAAATTTAGAAATCAAGGTGTGGTTGCTAAGTGTGCTTATTTGTTCTATGATATCATTGCTTCTATGCCCTTTCAGGAACAGAGATCTATCTATCTATCTATCTATCTATCTATCTATCTATCTATCTACCTATCATCTTCCTGTCTATCATCTATCTATCGATCTATCATCTATCAATCTATCAATTGATCTATCAATCTATCACCTATCTGTCTATCATCTACCAATCAATCAATCAATCTATCATCTATCTATCATCTGTCAATCTATCAGTAGATCTATCAATCTATCATCTATTTATCATCTATCTATCATCTATCAATCTTATCTTTTCTCTCTCTCTCTCTCTCTATCTATCTATCTCTAGAGCAGTCATACTGATAATCTCTGGTTTAGCACAGCAGTATTCTTCCTTTGTTCCCATTCCATATTTTTGCTCCCTTTTCTCTTAGTGCATGAGAATTCTCATTCCCCCAAACAATATATTTGCTTTAGCTTACATGAGTCACAAAAAATTGTTGGAATTGCTACGTCAATGCCACAACCATCAACACACCTACAAGATAAAGCATGAGATTATATTTCATGGAGGTTGTGTACCACTACATTGTATAAAATTCCATTACCAATTTGATTTTTTTTTTTTTTAGAGACACTCAGGCTGAATTACAGTGGTGTGATCATAGCTCACTGTGGCCCCAACTCCTGGACTCAAGCAATCCTCCTGCCTCAGCCTCCTGAATAGCCGGGACTACAGATTTTCCACACTTGGTGCTGGGCAGGATGTGGGGAGGGTCTTCAGGGACATGGAAGTTCAGTTCTCCTACAGGCTGCTTGGAGTTTTTCCACTTCTTGGTGGCCCCGGGAACAGTGTCATCCTCACCCATGAGCTCTGGGTTGTGCTAGTGTAGACATCAGAGCTGTATATTTGTTTGTGGTTTTCAGCTGGGGGATAGAAGCCATCTTGCCCCAATACCTCCATCATGGAACTGGAACTCCATGTTTCCTAGTATTGCTATTACAGGGTGTGACCACTCCCCCCACCATGGAACCACACACACCTGTCCCAGGTAAGAAAACACTCAGACTACACGATTTAGGATTTCTCCCAATAACTCAGGCCTTCCCCACTTCCATGTCAGTAGGGACATCTGTTCCATTTTGCGCACACGGCAACCATTCTCTCTTCTGGTAACTCATTGCAGTTTCCTCTGGCAAGCCACCTTCCCCCTCTCCTGGTCTATGTAGTCTGGGTGGGCTGCTTACCCCTCTACCCCCAACTCAATTATGGGCACACAACTCAGGCGTATGAACCCAAGCCAGGACCCACCACATAATCTGCAGGTCTCACTGTAGATGGAAATGCAGGGCTCCTTTTTTTCTACAAGTATGAAGAATTTCAAGATGGAGACAGCAGAGCATTAAGAAAGGTTGCACCTCACCCTGGACCCAGGATTTCTTCCGACTTCTACCAGACAGAAGGGGGAAGAAATGTTCCACTGAGAAACCATGTGACTTATTGACCAGGACCAAGAGGCTCAGAGGTTGTCATGAACCCAAACCATGGGCCAAGCTCCTCCCTCAGCGTGATCCCTGGGCCAGGCCCAGAGCTCACACCAGAATACAGACCAAAGACAAGTCAAGGGAGCAGTGAAAGGGGTCAGCAGTTAAAGAGAGCTCCTCGGCGTGTTGCCCTCATCTCACACTTGACCATCCTGAGTCTAGACACGGGGACTGATGTCCTAAAAGTCACATGGCAAGTTCAAGTTCATGGCACTGTCCAAATTGGAACCCAGGTCCCTTGTAGCAATCTCATTGCAGGAACCGACACTGGTCCTCACTAGGCAGGAGGCCAGAAGTCAATGCCAGCCTGGCAAGGTTTTGGCAACTGCTGTGCTTTGAATGTGTCCCCCAAAGTCCACGTATTGGAAACGTAGCTCCCAATTCAACAGTGTTGAGAGGGGGCACTTTTAAGAGGCAAGTAGGCCTTGAGGGCTCTGCCCTCGTGAATGGCGTGATGTTGTTATCCAGGGAGTGGGCTCATTGCAAAAGGGTGAGTTCATTTCCCATTCTCAGCTCCCCTCTTCCCCTTCTCTCTCTCTCTCTCTTTCTCGACCTTCTGCCTTTCACCACGCAGGAAGACCTTCACCCAGGATGCAGACCCCTTGACCTTGGCCCTCCCAGCCTCCAGGACTGTAAGGAATACATCCTTGTTCTTTATATAAATTACCCAGTTCAGGTAATCTGCAGCACAAAAGAAAGACAGAGACCTTTGGAAACAGGTATGATTGATGATTGCAGCCAACACTATTGAGAGCTTATAAGGTGCCACTCTTCTTAGAGTTTCACACATCTGAACTCATTTAATCCTTGCAGTAACTCTAAGAAGTAGGTGCTGTTATTATCATCTTCATTTTAAAGGCGGGGAAACAGAGGCACCGAAATATTAAGTGACTGACCTGCCCGGGGTCACCCATCTAGTAAGTAGAACTGGGATTTAAACCCAGGCAGGCAGGCTTTGAAGACTGGGGTCTCAGCCAGCACCTGATGCCGCGTGCTTGTGGCCACAAGCCCCTGGCTGTGTGGCCTCTGGGGACCACCAGATGAGTGGTACAAGTAGCACCCGCTGTGCGCTGGGCGTGTCATTCGGGGGTTCACAGGCATGTGGTGTCTCCCTCAGACAGTGGGTCTCCTGGCATGTTCCCAAAGCCTGGTCACAGAAACCTTGACTCAGGCAATGCCATGTGTTATCTCCTTTAACTGGGAGTCCAGAGGGAGGGTGGGCTTCTGTGGCGGACGAGTCAGTGGCTCATCAAGGATCAGGGATGCTGTTTCCATCTTTCTTCCTTTTTTAAAAATTTGAGTAAGGATCTCACTCTGTTCCCCAGGCTGGAGTACAGTTATGGTTCACCATAGCCTTGACCTCCTAGATTCAGGAAATCCTTCTGCCTCAGTCTCCCAAGTAGCTGGGACTACAGGTGCATGCCACCACAACTGGCTAATTTTTTGATTTTTTTTTGTAAAGACAAGTTCTTGCTTTGTTGCCCAGGCTGGTCACGAATGCCTAGGCTCAAGCAATCCTCCTGCCTTGGCCTCCCAAAGTACTGGGATTACAGGTGTAAGCCACCGTACCCGGCCCTGGCTTCATCTTTCTGCTCTGTCCTCCTGGGGGCTGCTCCATCCTCAGGCTGATGGCCCAATGATGGCGTCAGCTCCAGGGCCACCTCTGGACATGATGATGGTCAGAGGAGGAGAAAGCCTTTCTTCCCTGTGGATGTCTCTTAAGAGATAGAAAACTTCCCCAGAGGTCCCCTCAGATGCTTTCCCAAGGGCCAGATCAAGTGTCTGTTCATGACCCCACCCCTGGGAAATGGGCCGGGTTTAACATTCGACGGTGAGGTCCACCCTGGACCTGGGGATAGGGTCCACCTCCTTGAGCCACATGAAACTGTGGGGGAGGCATGGATCTCTGCACAATATCAGGGTTCTGTTGGAGGGTGGATACCAATGTTGGGGGCTCAAAAAACAGCACCCCAAAGTTTGGTGCCTTGGCATGCCAAGCACTTTGAACCAAAAGATGCTGGGAGGGCCTCAGAAGTAAAATCTCCTTCAGACCTTCCCCTATCCGTTTTTCTGCTAACCTTTCTCCCCTGAGGCAAGCCACGGAAACCAGAACTCCTCTTCCCCAAAGCCAACCGTAAAACCTAGAGATATTACTCTGATTTCCCCCTGCCTGTCTGTGTAAGAACTGGCTATCAAGAAATCCTCTGACCCACCTTGTCTGATGGTACAAGAACTCATCTCAGAAGGGTCTTGCCCTATACCTGGGAGGGAAGAAACTACAGAGACGTCAAGAAGAATCCAGACAGATAGACCTTGCCGCCTTGACCCACTCAGTAATAGACTGAGCATTAGAGCATTCTCTCGCGTTCTCTCTCCCTCTCTCTCTCTTGAGCTGGAAGTCTCACTCTGTCACTCAGCCTGGAGTGCAGTCGCAAGCTCACGGCCACCGCAGCCTCGA
>CAUYQG010247715.1:0-30786 GCA_963574415.1 Tarsius wallacei | reverse complement strand
GCGCTACCACGCCCAGCTAATTTTTTGATTTATTGTAGAGATGAGGTCTCGCTTGCCCAGGCGGGTCTCGAACCCGCGGGCTCAGGCAATCCACTCACCTCAGCCTCCCAAAGGCGCGGGATTACAGGCTGAGCCACTGAGCCCGGCCATTGTTTGTTTTCATAGCCCAAAAACTTATTGGAATTAATACTGATCAGACCAACAACAAGTATCCAAAATTAAAGGTTTAAATTTTCAATCCAGTTTCATTTCCCTGAAGGTTTTGCCAAACTCAAATATTTTATGTAAGAATTGTGTAATGACATGAGATTTCCTTCCTATATCAAGTTATCCATCATCAACATGATCTCTATTTTGAGTTATCTCTCTAATAACTGTGATGGATTTGTGATAACCCATTTATATCCTCATTCCACAGCAGACATTTTGGTCCCATATTTGCAAAATGCCTGGGTTAGAGCAAGAAGCCACCTGTGGCCATGGAATCAATCAAAATCTCAGGCCTCAACAAGGGTCACGAGCAGGGTTCTTCCCCAATGGGTTGATTAAGAATAAGCCAGAGCTGCTTGTAAACCCATCAACCTGAACTATGTGAAAGTGTGTGCATTGCTTTTTAAGGTGACAACAAATTGACTCCTTAAGTTTTACAAAACCAAACCCCAAGTGCATCTGTGAGCACCACAGAGGTATGTGAATCATAAGCATTCATAAAATGTCATACCTAAATTAAGTCTTATTATCAAGTAGTATTTATTAAACGCCCACGTCCTGCATATACATGGCAGTGTATGAGGCTTGTTAGCAATAGAATACTGTTATCTACAGCCATGAAAGTACTTCAAAATAAAATGCCAAATGGCTGCTGGAGGTCATAAAGATAATTTTACGAAGAATATATCCATCATAAATTTCAAATAAACTGTGGAATGGGGTGACTTCTCCCATATGGTAAAGTCTTTACTAAAGTGCTTCATGTTCAATTACCCTTATCAGTAAATAAAAGGCTTCTATACAATTCCAATTATGTTTCTTGTGGATATGACAAGACATTCCCAGCAGAATTACTCATGTATGGATTCATGCCGTTTTGCATTGTGCTTTTTAAAATTATGAGACAAGTAGATATACAGTAAGAATGAATGTCTGCATTTAAATTGTCAAAGAACCATTTTATTTTAGACTCCATTATACTATTCATTATTTATTGCTATTGCATTTATAATTCCTTCTGATTATACATACACTAAAAAAATCATAAAAGCTGAACAAGTTGAACATTTGAAGACAACAGCATAGAAATTACTTTTTATGTCTTGGAGGCTGAAAACACATGCAATGGGGTGAAAAATAAAATTTTTTGTCAATCAAATGCTGTTCTACCTACAGAATATTTTAAAAATCTGTTTTTTAAATATCATGCAATTGACTTGGTTAAAAATTCAACTGTATCAATCAACTGTTTATACATCTAGAAAGATCCTGAAGTGATTTTAAATCTGAATGGGTTATGCTATCCCTCATAGATGTTTTTGACTTCTTAGTCACTTTTCTTTACAGATGTACTCATTACATACCAATTCCACTGTTCAGTTTATCTACAAGTACATTTAACTGCCTTTAGTGTGCTCAGCACCCTATTAGGTAATTTGAGTACCACAGAAGAAGCAAAAGAAGATCAAAACAATAAAATTAAGTTCCATGACAGCCTAATTGCTTCTTCTCTTTCCCCAAGATTTGAAAACATAAAAATACAAGAGGAAATACAGTAAAAATAAATCTTGGCTGCTGGCTGATTTCTTAGCTAACATGAGGGAAAGCCTAGGCTGTGAAAAACACTCGTCCCCTAAGATGAAAGAGGCTCCGACATAGTCCTTATCCTTCATTGTTTAGCATCTCAGGTTCTCAAACAACTTGGACAACTCACTAAAATTTCCTTACTAGTCAACAAAAACTTTATTTTTGCCATTTTAGACATAGGAAATTTAGAGCTTAGAAAAAAAGTAAATGATATAATACTTATGAAATTCTGTGGCTATGTCCTGTGACCCTGTGCTCTGTGAATGAACTCCAGGTAAATGGCCCAGTTTGGTAATGGAACTCTTCTGAGCATCATTCATTGCACAATCTTAGATGAGGTTCAAGTTATGTCCATCTGCATTCTATCTCTAATGAATTAAGCTACAGTAAAATTGCAGAGCAATTAATTTCAGATGGTTTGCTATAAATTAATATAATGGCAAATTTTTAAATTAAGGTTATGATTCCTTATCTTAAAGTAGTCCATACGTTAGTCTTTAACTGCATTATCATTTCCTTAAGCATTTTATTTGAAGTGGCTTCTCTTGTAAGAGCCCCAAAGATAGTAAAGTTTTAATCTATTAGACATATTTTAAAGGGTATTCTAATTCATTAGATATAAACTATTACCATGCCTCATTAGTTATATTAGAAAAAAAGTTATAGTCGTTTATTTCTCATTATGGTGAAAACACTATCTTACTAAGTCCAATTAAGAAAAAACTGAAAACAGAATGTAATTCTATCATGTAATTTATTACTGTGGTTCTAAGAATAAATGAAGTGTTATATATCTATTTTGTATCATGTGATGCTAAAAGCTAATTTCTGATAAACAAATCAACACAAAAAAGAGAGAACTCACTTTAAACCAATAACAATATTTACTTACATGAAAAAGATTCCCATTTTGGGTAAGCTTTTAAGTATCTCCCAAAGGCTAAATTTTCCATAACTGAGTATCAGATTTAGTTTTTCCATCAAGTTAAGAGTCTCCTGAAAATAGTCTCCCCACCTAAGTTACCAACTTATATCTCTATGTCTAAGACCTGATGGAGGTGAAAGCATGAAAATAAAATGTGTGAGGACATTGTATTTCTCAGTTATTCAAGGGCTGATTTATCTTGGCTTTTTTACTTAGTCTTTCTTCTTCCCTGGTTTTGATCATCTCCTTAATTACCTTATTCAAGAGAAGATGAAAAAATGATTAAGAAATAGAAAAAGAAATTAATACTCAGCCCATCCTCTGGTACTTTCTTTCTTTCTTTTGACACTTTCAGAAAGGGATATCATAATAGGATAGTGAAATACAGTGACTGAGATATGGATTTTAGACTATCTGAATATTTCATTCATATATGCCCTCTTTTTCTCTTTTGTATAAATAAAAGAGTTGGTGTTATTTCTCTATTATTGAAAGATTGGGGTAAATCTGCATCCATATTTGCTAAATAGAATGTCAAATTTACAAATCTTGGGCAAATATCCACACTATGGTAAAAGAGTATATATATTGTGAACTAACAGTTCCACTTAAATGACAGAGACATATTAAATGCCTCAAGTAGCAGGATTAAAATGTAATGCAACTGCTGAGTTAACAATGGCACAGCTCTTTATTTCTCTATGGCAAAGAATGTGAATAGCTTACTAAATTGACCGTAAAAAATGCTGGATTTTTCTCCCAAATATTCTGCATTCCATTTGGTAGAATGTGAAATCAATCCAATAAAAAAGTGTGTAGAAGTAATTTATAATCTATACAACACTGTATAGATTATTATAATTTGGCTCTGAAGGGCTGGTTTCTTTCAACCTCTGCAGTTTTAGTTGTATCACCTGCTGTTTTAGCTGTGTCAACAAGGACAAAATTGAGAGCTGAAGTAATTAGGCAAATAATGCAGGCCAAAAATATAACTGAGAAAGAAGCGATTTGGCCGTCTTGTTCTACACTGATCAAAATCAGTCCATAACAGTCCAATTCTTTACTTTGTTTTTTTCTTTTCCCTAAAGGCTTTAAATACAAACATAAGAAGTCAATGAAATTAAAGTAATTTTCATCCAGAATCTCACATTTATATATGTACTTTTTAAATGTTCCTTTCTGAACAGAAGACGATCACTGGGGATAAATCCAGTCACAATAGTTCACCATCACCAGAGTTAAGATTCAAGGGTGGTATAGTAATATCAGACAAGAGCCAGTTCACAAACATCTCCACAAGGAGACATGACCAGAAGTTACTCCTCTGAAAAATTATTTTTGATGATTAAAGTACCATCTTTTTTCATTGATTGAAGAGGCAAAGATAGCCAAGTAGACACTTCTATATTGCTTTACTGAGTTAATATTTTAAGAGAAAGTTGTTACAATAATAAATAGAAACCTTCTACAGACTGTGGCAGAGAGGGCTAGCTGTCTACCTATTCATGCCACCCTGCTGTATAATAAGATATTGCTGGGATATAGTTGCCCAGCCAGGGAATACATTGCTCAGCTCTCTTCCTAGGTGGGACATGACTAATTCTTGCAGAAGTGATGTGTGCCACCACTAGGTTGAGGTGGTTAAAAAAAAGTATCTCCGTCTTTTCTCATTGTTTGTCTACTGGCTGATTATCTCTATCCCACATAACCTTTAGATATGGTAGAACCAAAACATGGAAGGAGGTTGGGTCCTTGAATTACCATTTGAGGTCAGCTGCCCTCTAATTAGGAACACATATGTTAGACCCTGTGTGAGTGAGAAACAAGTCTCCATTGTGTTTGAAGAATTATACATTTTTGACCTTTTTTTTGTAGCAGCTAGAATTACTCTTAGCATATCCTATCTCCAGCATTTTGAACACAATGCATCTCTCTTGGAGGTTTTCTTCAAGAGATGATGATGATTATAATAGCTAACATTTATGTACTATTTACATACATACATTACTTACTATTCTACATCCTCTACAAGTGTCAGCTCACTCAATCCTTATCACAATCCATGAGGCAGGCACTATTGATTATTCTCGCTTTACAGATGAGAAAATTGCAGTACAGTGAGGTTAGGGTCACACAGTAACAGAAATTGAACTGAAATACCAGACAATACATTTTCAGAACAAAAATAAAGCACTTTCTACTCTAGATTTTATATAAAAAATACATACTCTATTTCAATGTATATTTTAATACACTCTGCAGATAGGTAATAACAACTATGGACTGGATATCTGTTTTGTTAAAAAGACCACTCATTCATAAAACAGCAAGTTGTCTCTAATAACTGAAATGAAAAGAAGCCATTTGAAGTCTGAACTGTTCCTCTCACAACCAGGACAAGTAGCAGAGACCAATCAATATAATTAATATCCATTAATTAAAAATGAAATAAATCTGATTCAATATGATGCCATATTATAATAAGTTTAGGTCATTTCTTTCATTTCCCTTTTTATTCTGTAGTCAACAGTCTATTGTGCCTTTGAGAATAAATATCTTGTGCCAATATTTGTAGAAAAACATTGTGATGTTGCCGAGCCATTGTTTTTTTTTTTTATCTCCTTGTTTCTAACAAAGTCCTTTGCCATGTGTTCCCCAAAGTTCAAGGGCTGGAAACTTAATCCCCAATGCAACAGTGTTGGGGGTAGGGCCTAATAAGAGGTGATTACATCACAGGGCTCTGCCCACATAAATTAATTAATGTTGTCATTGTGGGAATAGGTTAGTTATTGTAAGAGCAGACTTGTTATAAAAGCAAGCTGTTCCCTCTTGCTCTTGCTTTCTCCCGCTCTCTTGCCCTTCTGCCTTCCACCATGGGAAGAAACAGCAAGAAGGCCCTCACCAGGTGTAGGTCCTCAATCTTGGGCTTCCCAGTCTTCAAAACTATAAGAAATAATTTATTTTCTTTAGAAATTACCCAATCTGTGGCATTCTATTATAGTAACACAAAACACACTAAGACATCAAAAATAGGGACATCCTTCATCTTGAAGCATTTGGGGAGATTTTTAGCTCTTCTCCCCAGCTCACTTATCCTGACCAAGAAGAGGTGGAGCCTTCCTTTGCTGGGTGGAGCTAGGGAGTTCAACTTGCCTCCCCTGTGGCCTGCTTCCTACCCTCTCTGATATTCCTCTGGAGCTGCACCCTGCTTTTTTTCCTTCGTCCAGTAGGAGCCTCTGCTGGGGAATGGATAAAATATTCATTTCAGGAGGAGGAGCAAGAAGCCCATTTTAACACCACAAATCCAGACTCTGCCCTCCAACTTAGGTTTACCAGAAATACAGCAACAATATAGGCTCAAATCCCACTGGATTAATTCATAACTCAGAGGGAAAGGAGTAAGATTAATTGACACTCTAAAACTTGTACAGAAATTCTAAATTATTTATTGAATTATAGCTCTTAAACTAAAACTAATCCACTTGCCATTGCTGACATGCTCCAATGGACAAACATTCATCATGAGGTGACATAATCCTCACCTAGAAAGACTGAATATGTTAGCATTAGCAAACATAGTCCTTCAGGCATTGAAATCTCAGTAACAAAATTCTGGCCATATTGTAAAAGAATATGTGGACTCTCTATCTCACACTCTCCCTTGTCTGATACCACTTTGTTGGAGATAAGCAAACACTATATGTCATCATCACAGGCACGATGACTCATCACCTTCTCTTGGTTTAGAGGCATACTCTAAAATCCTTGGGAATTTGCTTGTTTTTTGTGTTTGTTTTGTTTGTCTTTCACCTTGGTCTCCAGACTTTTTACCCCTCAACACTTCCGCTTCTCTCAGTAATAGTTACTCATCAATTGGAAATAGACCATATTATACTTGCTAAAGCTGCAACAAGATCCTGCACACATCATTTTAGCAATATCTCCTTTTAAGTTTGTGCCAACCCTTTGACTTTGTTATTTAAATGCCCTTCTACCATGACTGGTACTCATTGCTGGCATTTTCCTCTTTGCCCATTAATTTTGTGGCACTCTGTCCAAACAATCTCTTTCTGGAATAAAATGAAAGTCTGTGATGGTTTCTTCGGTACAACTAAAGGAAATTTTAATACTGGGCTCTGAATCCTAGCTCTTTGTCCCATTTTTCCGGAGTACTCTTAGGACCAAAGGAATGTGCTCCCTTTCTTGGACAAAGTATGGATGTCTAATGAGATAGATACTACAGTTCCAGCAAATAGACCTACATTTTTTCCTTCATTTTTTCTAAGTCTTTGGAAATCAAGATGGAGGGAAGTCAAGATAAGAAAAACTAACATTTGCTTTTTGTTTTTCTTGGGTCAAGTCAGGGTTGCACAACACACCTGCCACCTATCTTTTTAGCTTCTTCTTGCTCTACATTCATTCCTGCTCCCTGTATCTCAGGCATACTAGCTTCTTTTAGTACCTTGAATGTGCTGTCTTCTGATGAGCTTTTGCATGTGCTGTCCCTGCCTGGGAAAATGCTTTCCTCCCCCTTCACCTAACAGCTTCTTCTCATTCTCCAGATCTCTGCTCACTTATCACTTCCTTCAAGATGGTTTCCCTGACTTCTCTGACCAGGTCAATGACTCTTTCATAGATTCTCCTAGCCCCATGTGGCTCTGCTTTGAAGCTACCACAGTTAGAATTTTACATTTATTTTTGTGATTGTTTTATTTTCTCTCTCTCCCTAACTAGATTGCATGCTTTTTAACAGTAGGGGCAATGTATGTTTTGCTTATTCTGGTAATGTAAGCAATGTGTTGAGTTAATGAATGGCTTTCTTTAATTCTCAGAAAATCCTGTGCTATGAATATTTTAAATTCAATGTTTTAAAGATTAAAAAAAGCACTGTTTGCTAGATTAAATGATTTGTCTAAGTCACAGTAAGTGATAGAGCCTGAGACCATACTTATTCATCCATTCATCCAAAATTTATTGAGTGCTTACTGCATGCCTTGCTCTGTGCCAGACACTGGAATAAAGCAACAAATAAGTCACAACTCTTTCTGGAACTCCTAGTCTATTTGAGCAAGAGAAGATTGTAAACAAATAAGTCAAATAAAATATTACACAGCTTAGGATGTTTGTCCAGAATGCAGCAGACATAGAGAGAAGAGGTGGGCAGGTATACGGAAAGGCAGTGAGTCCTGAAATACAAGCAAGTACTTACTGAACAGACTAGTAATCAGGACATCAGAGTTGAAGGAGCCCTGAGAGCAAAGACATGGAAGAACAGGAGTGAGGCCCCCCAGAACAAACAGACTGGAGGTTCAGGAATGTAAGTTACAGGGCTGGAGAAAGTGAACAGGGTCAGGTTAAGGAGGGCCTCATATGCCACATATGGACTGTGGACATTATGCTATAGCAACGGGAAGTCACTGAAAGGAGATCTGACCAGGTGTTAGAAGAGTCATTCTGGAAATGTGGTTGACACATGAGGGGTAGGTGAGTCTGAAAACTGGAAAATCAGAATAGAGGATAGAGCAGTGGTCCATGGGAGCAGTAACAAGGACAAGGACTAGGGCAGTTGCAATGGGGATGGAGAGGATTAGATACAGGAATTGTTAAAGAAAGAAACAAGTAGGATTTGATACACATTGAGTATAGAACCTAAGCATGAGGGAGGAGTCGGGGGTGATCCCTGAGTTTCAGGGTGGACAATTGGGTGGATGGAATATAACTTTCTTTCATACAAAGGGCAGAAAGAGGTTTGGAAAGACAGAAAATAAATTCTGTTTGGAATCCATTGAATTTAAACTGCCTGGGAAACACACTAGTGGAACTGCATATGGGGCTAGAGAAATGAATGCGGAAAACCTCAGTGTGCTGTTGACAGGTGGGCCATAGTCATGCACAGGACATGGGGAGATGCTGTGGAGAGGGAAGGTGGTCCCTTCCACTATGTGAGGATGCAGTGAGAAGGTACCAGCTATGAATCAGGAAATGGGCCCTCACTAGAACAAGGAACCAAACTTATACTTCAGGTGAAGTTCTGTGGGACTGGAGCCAGCAAAGGAGACAAGGATTTCCAACATTCTTATTCCAAACAATAGACAACAGAAAATGATTCAAACATGTAAGGAAAAATCATATTCTCCTCCTGATATATTTCTTTCCTGGGAATTTTCATGGTATTTTGACACAGTTTGACCATGCTGCTCAGTAGTTACAAGAATTTGCCTGATCTCTTTTAGAGAACTTGGTCCAGCTCTGTGCATGCATAATTAAATTGTCTAAATGTTGCTAAGTTTTAAAATTATTGCTCATAACTGACCTTTTCTTCCTCTCCTTACCTCCAATCTGAAATCTCAGAAGAGAACATTAAGGCAAAGATGTTAAATGATTTAGCAAGGATTACGTCATTAGTCAATAGCAGGGCAGGAACTTAAACCCAGAATCATCAAGTTTCCCTTCCTACGCTTAAGACTCACCAGAACTTGAAAGAAAATTCATAGATAACTGTACACGAATTGGTATTTCCTGTACATTCTGGCCTTGGTCTTTTGTTTACCACTTTGAGCTGGGCAATGAGTAATTACTGAGACTAAAAGATAAAAAGGCGGTCCTTGTCCTCAAAGAACTCCCTGGCTGGTGAGAGTCTGGACAGGCAGACAGAAGACACTGTGATTTGTACTAAGAAAGAGGTCTTTTGGATGGAACAAAGAGTATAGAGAAAGCTCTGCATTCTATCCTGAGGTTTGGAAAGAGTTCTTAGGAGACACAATGTTGTACTGAAACCTAACCTTCTTAGCACCTAAACATAGCTATAAAAGCAAAGAAATCCAAATTAATGGAAGAAAATATATAACCAGTAATACCAAAACCTAATATCATCTTGATTTATATACAATTGATATAAAATTGAGAGGAAGCTAGGGAAAAGAAAACCATTTGACAGAAGGAAGCACTGCCTATCAGTGCCAACCATCCAGAGGGAATCAAAGTTGGCAGTTCTCAAACTTGAGAGAAAATATGAAGTAGAATCATTTTAAGTGAATAAGAAGCTATGGAAAGCAAGAGTTAAGGTCTAGGACAGATCCCGTATCTCACACACTTCACCAATTTTTTGTTTTTGTTTTTCTTTTTTTTTTTCCTATTTAAGGACGACTTCATTTCTATTTGTTTCTTCTCACTGCCTCTCACAAATAAAGGACTGAGGAGACTGTGATTGCCACGATGTAAGTTTATTTTCATGGCAGTAAGCCAATTTATCACAGAGAGCAAAGTAGATATGAAAAGGTGCTGCAATACCATTAGTTCCACAAATATTTATTCTCCTCACATGCACCTTGTAACAGCAAAAGATGTGGTGTCAGAAGTAGAGGCACTTGTCTTAAAAGTAGAGGGGAAGCCTCTCATATTCTTATTTCACTGCTCACTTTCCCATAGTACTATTACTGAAGGTCACTCCAGGACATGGCAACTGTCTGAAAGACATGTATATTAGTACGTAATAGCATGTGCTAATTACATCATAATCATGAGCAGATCTTTTATTACACCATCTCCTTTTGTGCTCCAACATCCCCCTGGAAGTGATATCTTATCCTTATTTTGCAGATAAAGAAATGGAAGCATCTGGACCAAGGGCACATGGACAGGATGGGAGGCTGGGATCTGAACTCAGGTCTCCCTGATGCCAGAGCCCATGCTCACCATCACTCGGCCTCCTCCCTTCTACTTGTTCACAGAAAAGAGATCAGAGCAGATGTCTTGGGCTATTTTCTTTCTTTTAAAATAGCTTTATTGTTCACTTTAATATCTTAATAGAAACAAAAATCTCCAAAATGTCAGTTATCAGCTGTTTATGTTCCTATAATATTGCTCTGTTCCAATTATTGTTGCTGTATATGCTGATGCTTTGTTTAGTTCTAATTGGGATATAATTTTCAGTCTTTGCTGTTTCTACTTAATATTATTTCAAAACCTAGCCCTGTGTTCTGACATGGTTCACATCACTTGTCATGTTAATAGACATAGACTATTCAATTTTGGACATTATTTAG
Organism: Tarsius wallacei; assembly: GCA_963574415.1. Lineage (NCBI taxonomy): Eukaryota > Metazoa > Chordata > Mammalia > Primates > Tarsiidae > Tarsius > Tarsius wallacei. The sequence goes on along the minus strand of CAUYQG010247715.1, from coordinate 20,019 downwards.
GTTTCTTCCAAATAACCATGAATAGTTTACATGTACCTTTCTTCTATTAAAATTACAAAAATATTGAAGTTAATAGATAAGAATTTTATATATATATTTATGTAATATATATAAAAGCTGAAGAGATTAAATAACTTTCTACCAATTTAGATAGTGCACTTTTCCCCTGGGTTGAGAAAGCCAGAAACATTTTAAAGCATCAATAAAGCTTCACTGCATACAGTTGCAGAAATGGAAAGTAGTTAAGTCAGTTTTTTTATCCCAAGTCTCTTACTTTAATTAATTATATATGTATATTTTGAAACATCCCTGAAACAAAAGATAAGCATTTTGTGAAGATTTGAAGCTATGGTCTGAATGTTTTCTCCCCTCAAAATTCACTTGTTGAAATCCTAAGGTGAGGCTTTTGGAAGGTGATGGGATCATGAGGAAGAATCCTTCACCAATGGGACTAGTGCCCTATAAAAGAGACCAATGAGAGCTAGCTAGTCTCTTCTACCATGTGAGGGCACAGTATGAAGACACCATCTATCAATCAGGAAATGGGCCCTCACCTGAAGCCATCTGCCTTGATCTTGGACTTCCCAGCCTCTGGAACTGTAAAGAAATAAATTTCTGTTGTATATAAGCTACCTAGTTTATGAGATTTTGTTATAGACGCCCAAATGAGTTAATACGTATGATAAAAGAGTATATAGATTCGCAGGAAGGAAAAGTGGGTCATGAAGGCATTGTTATTGGAAGATAGCCACCCAGCAACACTATCCAACAAAATCTCTGTTGGAGAAAGTGTATTTGCATTCAGTTATCTGGTTTGGGGTTTTTCTTTTTACAATGAAAAGTAGCTGGGAGCAAGAATTAAAGCTGAAGAGATTAAATAACTTTCTACCAATTTAGATAGCGCACTTTTCCCCTGGGTTGAGAAAGCCAGAAACATTTTAAAGCATCAATAAAGCTTCACTGCATACAGTTGCAGAAATGGAAAGTAGTTAAGTCAGCTTTTTATCCCAAGTCTCTTACTTAAATTAATTATTAAGAGCCAATAAAGAGTCAATACATAACCAAATGGATACTTGCTAATGTTTTTTCTACAAGGCTATAATGTATTGTCTTTCTGGTCTAGGACATGATTTATAGCTGCCCAATTACTGCAAGAGAAGGAATGCACTTCATCAACACCTTTTTAGGTAGCTGCTATATAATGTTACTGAATAGCAGCAGTTATGTGGCAGTGCAGTTTTTCTCTTTCCTATCTCAGCTGTGTTTCCTTTTCTTCTTGAGGAGGATATTTTAAGCAATCCTTAAAAATCCTGGAAGGGGACATTGGAGATCAGCAAAGTCTACCATGCAGTATCTGTTGAGTGATCATCCCGTGGATGGCTGCAGGGGCCCTGACTACCTCCATGCCTTACACTATGCTAAATACTTTGCAAATATCATCCCATTTACTCCCCACAACAACCTCAGAAGGAAAGCTCTGGCAATATGATTTTACAGAATGCATGACACAGAAAGGTTAAGAAAGTTGGCCAAGGACACATAGTTAGTGGTTAAATTTCTAATCCAGATCTACCTCTTGATCCCTATGCTGTGCTGTATCTCCTCTTGCCTATGTATATGGATTTTTGGTCAGTCAGTCACATATGTCTCCAAATTTCCATGATATGTGCAATAAGATGGAGAAAATATATGCCCTGAAATTTTGGGTGAAGTAGGAAGTAGAGAGGGAAGGAGGTAACAAAGCTGTCCTGGTGGAGCCACACCCCATAAGAGAAATGACTGGTATGTGACTTGGATAACATTTCCCAGGAGGGTAGGTGCACTGGGGAATATATCACCTGAATTTTGGAAGGGATGGAGGGTGAATTGGCTGGGAATGCGGAAAAGGGGGAAGAGGAAGAGTAGGTAAGGTAGTCAAAGCTGTGTGATGTGGGATGTGATTCCTCTTCCATAAGCCCTCTGATCTTCAGCAAACAGACTAAACTTAACAAATGCTCGGTTTGTTGGGATTTCTTGTTGAGAGCTGTGGAGGAAAAGCCTCTGGATTCAGAGATCACAAATGCAATGAAAAAAGTGAAGCCAAAACTTCTGCTTTTACCTAGAAAAAGGTAAAAGGGAATGGGGCTGGTGGCACCTGAATAACACAGGGTATCAGGCACTCAGGGCCCATTCCCAAGAATGCAGAGGAAATCGTTCCTTTTATTTATTTTGAGGATCACAAAAGAAAAAAAAATAAGGAGCATTTTTCTCAATAGCTAGAAAAATGCACTATAGCCCTTGAGAAATTAAAACTGTAGTATAGACAAATGAAAAAATATTAGGTAATGAAATCTTATATTTTTCCAATCTAGAGGCCAAAAATGGGATCTTGTGGCTTGAATGTACATTTTCCTGGTTTCCAGACAAAGATGTGGTCCTTTACAAATGCTTTTGGCTGTTTGTCATTTCTTCCTCTGCACATTGACTTTGTATATTTTGCACATCTTCTATTAGGTCATTAGTCTATTTTATATTACTCTGTTGGAACTCATTATATATTATGATTATTAATCATGTCTGTAATTTAAAAAATCTTCATCATCACTTTTTTCAACTTTAATTATGGTATCTTTTGCTGTATACAAGTTTTAGTTTGTATATGGTCAAATCTACAGATCTTTGTTGTACATTTTTTACGTTTTTGTATTGTGGTAAAAACATTACTCTAATACTGTTGGTGTATACTTTGGGGATATGTTTTTTGGGAAAACAATTCCACCAGTGTTTCTTTTTCAGACTGAAAATTCACTTTGTGAAATATGTTGTCCTCTATTTGTTTAAATATTTTTTTAGAAGGAAACTATTTGTCATAATGCAAATTTGTATTTTCTGCTGTAGTTAAGTAATTCTTAGTGGCTGAGGAGTAAGAAATTAATGGTACTTTTGATTCTGCAACTACCAGGGGATCTATTAGAGGGAAGACAGGATGAAAATTTTTCAATTTGACCTGTTTTCATAGATCCTACAACACCACAGAGATTGACGCAGAGGTTACCTCACTGGATAAATCCTGCAGTATGGAAAGGGGTTTATGCCTTAAAACTAAAAATATTCTGACTTAAGTTCCAAATAGAAGAGTTTGAAATCATCCTAATGCAGCAGGTATTGCCTTGGACACCTTTTCCATTCACAAAATAATGTGTTTTCTGATCATTTATGTTAATCTAACTCATGAAAACCATTAAGCTCAAGCTGTTTTATCTGATTTCTTCCTGTAGCATTGATTCTATTTTCTTCTTTAAAAAGCCTCATTTTGCATTATGTGAGTTAATTTTAGTGCCTAATAATATAAGTATACTGCTAAAACCCGTAAGAAAAATTATAACAAAAGTAAAATTCTTCAGATCTGAATGCCAAGATAAATTTTGTCATCTGGTACTTTGTCTCTACCTAAATACATTTGTTTCTCTCCCATCTGTTTGGAAACTTATTTAAGCAAATTAACATTTCTCCCAGAATTAATCTGGCTTGCATATCAACTGGCAAATATTTTTACTTGAAGAAACTTGCATACTTTATTATTTAGTTCTCACCACCTCCATGCTATAACTATTGTTATTCCCATTATACAGATTTTTTTAAAAAATGAGACGAAAAAGGTAAAGCAACGTGCTTAAAACCCTATGGTTCTTAAGTGATGTAGCTAGAATGATATGATATTCCCCAAGAGGCTGGGTGGATGGGCTTGCCTAGGCCCACATTCCAAAACGACACATCTTTCCAAAACGACACATCTACCCTTCCATTCATTCCCAGTGGAAGGTTATTTGACTCTGACTCTGGGATTAGAGTCCTCGATGTTCTCTCTTAAGAAAGAATATATCTCAGGTGGGTTTTAAAGACTGAAACCTTAGAGCAGTCATGGAAAACAATTGGGCCATCCACGGGAGCAGTGCTTTCTTCTTTCTTCCGAAGGCCTTCTCTGTGCTCTTTTTGGCCAAAAAAAGCATGGAAATTTTCCCCTGTAATTAGAAAACAGGAGGATATAGAAAGAAGCTCTCTACCTCACCACTTTGAGGTCAAAGAGCTCATCAATAGCTCACACAAATCAGTGTCCCTGTGAGGACCACAGACAGCATAGCATAGAAAAAAAAGACCAGCACCTCACTAGATTTAACGAAACCCACCTGCCTAAGATGGCCCAGTAGAAACCCTGTCTCAAACAGAAGTCCAAAGAAAGAAAAGGGGTTTTGCAGTCAGATGGGCCTAGGTTTGAGTTTTCTACTATGTGACTTTGAAGGCAACTTTTCAGAGTCTTTATTCATCTAAAATGGAGTGACTAGAACCACCTCACAGCACTAAATGGCAGTGGCTGTTAGAATTACTAGTAGCAGAAGTGCAGGCCTGAGATTCTCTACCCTTTCTTTTATGCAAAGAAATAGATAATACTAAATAGAGAGTACCTGCAACAAGGCATGTCTCATGGACACCAAATAAGTGAGAGTCATTATTATTACAACCTTTAGTAGAAAAGATTACAACTGGTTCTTTTCAGATTTTGCATTTCAGGGAAGGGCAGGAAAAGTTATGGGAAAGAGTAAGATAAAGAGGGAGGATGAAGAAGAGGGAAACAGACAAAGAGGGAAAAATTTATAAGTTATGAAAAATTTACCTTTATTTTTTATTCAGAGTCTGATGAATACACAGGCTGACACCTCATCATCAGCAGAAACTTCTGGCCAATGACTTCACCTTTGCTATCTAAGCAACACAGCCATTGTGAGAGAAAAAATAGCAACTTGCCTGGGACTGTGTTTAGCTGTAAGAGTCATCATGTCAGAACTCAGTAACCGAACTGCAACAGAATGAGTAATACCAAAAATACACCTTTGAAGCACTAAAAATAGTCCTAATGACTATAAAATTGAGCAATCAGAAATTATTTGGGAAAAGCAATCAAGGGACAGAAAGGTACTCAAGGACGCCTGCTGTGCATGTATTATTGAAGAGAATGAACATTAAGTTCAGATGGTCCTCAGCTTACAAAGGAGTTGCAGTCCCCAAAGTGCATTTTGAGTCAGTGCATTTGGAACCTGACACATATACCCCCATCAAGATAAAGTTAAAAATAATGATTTGCATTGGTTCAGGAAGCTCTGTGTGACTCACCATGGAGCTGAGCCAGCCTATGAAAGAGCTATGGAGGTAGTGTAAAGCTGTCAAAAGCTCTGCCGCAGGAGTTAGGCTCACCAGGGTTTGAATCCTGAACCTGCCTCCTACTACATGTAGGGTCCTGGGTAAGCAACCATGTCTCTATAATCTTCATTCTACTCTTCTGTCAAATGATTGTGGGAATAGTACCAGTCTCATAGGTCCATGTGAGGAGTAACTGAGACCATAGATGTGAAATGTCCGGCAAAATATTCTCCCCTTCCCCTCAGTTGGCATTTGATCAACACTTAGTAGATGGCAGTGACTACTAGTATTAGCATCAGAAGTGCAAGCCTGATGTTTATCTTTCTTCTATGCAGAGTTTACCTGTCACCATGAAGTCAGAATGAAAGAAAAAGCCATGAATGAGGTAAATTGTCCTTGCTTAATAGGGAGAAAATAGAACTACAATGCTAGGAGGCGGGGAAGAGGCTGGTGACAGGGCAGATACGTCTAGGGTCCTGTGTAAACTGGGTGATATGTATGACTCTTCTACACACACAAAGTTAAAAATGCAAACAGGACAAAGGTACAAGATAGAAAGGAAAATGCTTCGTCTCCCTTCTGACGCCCTAACATTCATTCTTGTATGTCCATCAGGAAATTCTTTTGTGCATATATTAGCCTAACTTGATCCCTATACCTTTTTCTATCCCTATACCTGTGTCTAAGCTTCTTCCTCTTTATTTGTACAAAGGGATTATGCTATATATAATCTTTCTAATCTTTTGTTTTTCATTAAATACATCTTAGATGTCTTTCTACACATATAATCATAGGTCTGCCTCCTTCTCTAGAATGATGCACAGGTATTCCATTGTATGAAGGTACTTTAATTTTTAACCTGACTCCTATCAGTGGACATTTAACTTTTTCCCAGAATTTTATAATAACAATGCTTCAATAAATGTTCTTGTACACATCAATTGGTGTATTTTGCAAGTTTATCAAGAGGGCAAATTTCCAGAATGAGATTGCTAAACTGAACAGAATTTTTTTCATTTGAGAAACACTGCCAAATTTCCCCTTAGAAAAATAACGTACCAATTTGCACCCTGCCAACAGCAGGAGAGTTCCTGTTTGTGTTTATCCTAGCCAACGCTGGGAATTAGCAAACATTGAGAATGTTGCCATTGGATATGCAAAAAAGCAATGTCTCATTTTCTTTGGCATTCCGTTGATTATGAATGAGATAATCGTAATGTGGATTTTTCATATTTATTTGCCATTTGTATGTATTTTTCTATAAAATTCCTGTTCATATTCTTTGTTCAGGTCTCCATTTTTAAAAGATTTGTTCTGTCCATCAGTTAAGCAAATTGGCCATTTATCATATTATTTTAATACTAATTTGAAATTCTTCATTTTTTAACACCAAATGTTTATATTCATTTGAGTTTATAAGAATGTCAATTCTCTTCAACTGATCTATTTCTCTTTCAGCTTTAAGCTGTTTGTGTTATTATAGCTTTGTAATTTATTTTCATATTATGACAGGTTTTCATTCTCCTCTTCCTATAATTTTCTGGCTGTTCTTATGGGTTTATTTTTCCAGATGAACTTGACTGTCAATTTGTCAAGTTCCAAAAAGGATACCTTGATTTCTAGCTGGTATTTATTTAGACATCAATATAGGGAAAACTAACATCTTTGTAGTTTCATAATCAAGAACAAGATACAAATTTACCTAAGTCTTCCTTTTTGTCTTTTGGCAAATTTTTAATTTTACAAAGACCTTTTATATATTATATAATATTGTTATGTTTTTCCTACATATTTTTATCATTTGATTATTATTATAAATGGGATCACTTCTTTCTTCATATTTCCTATTATTTATGTCTAACTTAAATTATGTAACCAGTCATCTTTCCATATTCTTTTAACATTATTTTTTAATTTAATTCTCTCAAATTTCCTGGTTATATATTTTGCTGTCTCTTTTTTTATTTCTTTCTTCAGTCTAAGACCATTTGCCAAAACAGGAAAATGCTAAATAATAAGGATAGATGGCATTTGTTCATGAAATTCAAGGGAAAACATTTAATGTTGTATGATTGATTTGTTTTAAACTAATGTTAAGAAAATATTCATCTGTTCCTATTTTGGTAAAAGTTACTATTTCCTTTTTGTCAGAATTGAATTTTATCAAGTACCTATTTGACACCCACCAAAATGATCATACATATTTTATCATTTAAAAAATTGACAAAGGAAGACAAAAATGAATTACAAGACTATGCCTTGTAAACTTTTAGGCAAATAAGTTTGAAAGCCTGATTGAAATGAATGCTTCTCTAAGAACTATATGCCTGAAGATCTTGCATATTTGAATATTTTGTCATCTTTAGACCTCAACAACAATTTGGCTGGGTATAACACCATGCTTGGCACAATGTAAAAAAAATTCACAGATCCTGCAATTCAGAAATTCTGCATCTAATGTTTACCTCAGAGGAATGTTTATATTTATGCCCAAGGAGACACCTAAGAAAGTCCATTGCTGCCCTATTTGTAAAACTAACAAAATTAGAAGCAATCTAAATATCTACATACAATGTAATAAAATATACAAGTTAAAAAGAATAAAAAACACTGACAGGTATCAATAAGGACAAATGTAAACATTTTTGTTATAATATAAAGTAAGTTGCAAAATGTTGTGTACAGTATGATACCATTCACTTACATGAAAGAAAACACAAAAAAATTTATATATATTAAAGTATAAAAATAAAGATTAGAATGTTATGCATATTACATTTATAATAGAGTTAGATGTGTGCCTTCGGAGATTTTAATTTTTCTATAATCCTGTGACTTTTAGGATGGTAATAATATAGTCTTTCATAGTCTGTCTCCCTCTCCGTCTCCCTCCCCCCCACCACACATGCACACACAGTCCTAGGTAAAAAAAAAAAAAAAAAGTGATGGGAAATGTGATAATACATTAATAGTTGTTATTTCTGAATGGTAGCAATGGAGGTTTGTATTCTTTTTATATTTTTTTTTATTTTAAAATTGTGGGATACAATTAAGGGTTAGGTATACAAATATTCATTGTGCAGGTACCCTTATTGATGAAGTGTGCCCTCTTCTGGTTTTTTATATTTAAATTTAAAATTAATAACAATATAAAATTCTTGTATCACCCTTTTTCTTCATAGTTTTTCTACACTTTGCCCTATTTTCTTTTTACTTTGATTATTGCCTTGTATAATTCTGAGAGGAGGCTGATTTTTTCCTAAGGTGGTTTGCTTTTGTGTGTAAGAGATGACAGAAAAATTCATTCTCTGGTTTCAAAGCTTAACCAGAAAATGTATGCCTTAGCATTTAAGCTTCTGTATCAAATTTTCCTAAAACAAAGAATATGACTTTGATCTGGAGAATCTGTTATTTCAGGGTTTTTTTCTTTTGCAATTTCTTTTAATGTTTCCTCAATTCCATTTGGCCTATTTTAGATCTCAGATATACCTTTTTTTTTCTGTATTGTTTTTGAGTTTCAAATCTATTATTTTCTGATATTTAACTCACTGTCTTTGACTTTCACTAATTATTTCAAATCTTTCTTTGAAGTCATTATCTTGAGTTTTCTCCATTTCTATCCTCTTTTTATTTGACAACAATATAATTTTGGCCCTCAATTCATTATTGTTTTTATCTCATTCTACAGCTTTATTATCTTGTCTTTGTTTTCCCATTTTCATGTTATTTTAAAGGGCTTTATTGCAACAAACTGTTGAGATAATATACTTCCATTTCTCAGCTAGTGTTCTTACAGAATAAATTCTTCATCTCTCCTTAGCATCCTATCCTCCTCTCTTTTGGTTTTATTTTTTTGCTCCTTTGCTTTTTCCAAGTTCTCATGTGTTTTCTTTTCCTTGCTCATGGAAGACCCCATAATTGCTTCTTGGCTCTCCTTCATATTATCTGACACTTCATCTTTTATTTTTAACCTGAGGGTTGAGAATTTCAGGTTTTCTCTAGGGGTGAGTTCAGCAGGGACTGCAGACAGCGATGAGTGGTAGACCTGGCCACTGCTCTCCCATCTGTGCTCTTGATAAATAAAGATCCTGCATCTGGATGCACATCATCTAATCCCCCCATTCCCCTATGTTAAGCTTCATTATCCCAATGTGGGGCAAAGCCAAGGAAATTTCATTCAAAAAGACAAAGGTGCCTACTCTCTGCTTCACATTCCTCTACCTAGCAGTGAGTCCCACTTGCTTCCCGGTGAACAGAGACCAGAGATATGCTTTGGTCCATATTAACATCCTACTATGGTCTAACAACTGGATCTTTCCCACAGGCCCTTACCTTCCTCATTTACTTTATTTTATCCTTTGTCTTCCAGTCAGCTAACTCACTAATTAGTGATGGAAATAATTTGTCCTGCGTAATTTTAGTCACTCCCGATTCCTTCTCAGCTTTCTTTCCACCGGGTTGATTTTTATAAAGGTCCGTCTGAATGCTTTCTTCCCCTCTAGTGAGACACTGAGGGCAGAGGGGAAACTTTCCAAATCCTTCCTTAAGGCTGCCTGCATACCCAACAGATTGCTTCTGTCTAAACTGAGAAGAAACGGGGAGGATTTTGACAACTCACATTCTCCCTCTCCACCCCCTGCAGGATGTAAGGGGAGTGGAGTCAGGAGGTGTGGAAGTTCCTACAGTTTTGTGTTTCTTTCTTTCCCTGATATTTCAGAATATGAGGCTGCACCTCTGCCATGATTTGATGGCTGCCAGCATACTCTTTACTGGTTTTAAGTTATTCTGTCGCACTCCAGCCTCGGCGACAAAGAGTGAGACTCCAACTCAAAAATAATAATAATAAAATAAAGAAAGAAAAATTATTCTGTTGTTGGGCATGTCACTGGCTTTTGGGAGAGGGAGAATGGTGACTATGATAACCTTGACAAACCTCAAAAGCTTATTTTAAAAGCAGAATGCTTTAAAAATACTAGTAGGAAGCAAGAAATGGTTAATAATTATTTCCAAATTTCCTGAGAGTTCTAGTAAATTGTCTTTTATCAGTGAAGATAATTGTTAAAAGGAGATTTTCTTTTGTGGTTCTCTGAATGAAACCAAAGTTTTATTTCCTTCTGTGTCATACTTAGCTGAAATGATATATATTACTACTTTATGTACCCACAAGGTCATATGACAATGAAAACTTCCCTGAAGTCATGTGACAAACTTAGCCTGGCATTTTATAAAGCCTCTAAATACTGTTTCAAGCAATTGATCCACTCCAGTCCCGAGGCCAAACCATAACAACCTCAAGAACAAATTACTGAAACTGGCGAAATCTGAAAAACGCACACCATATTAATTCTACTGAGGAACAAAGACTCAGCATTAACATAGTTGTATTTACTAGTTAACATAGAGTGCACATTTTAAACCTCATATGTAGCATTTTACTTTGTTCTAGACAAAACTAACTTTTATTTTTCTGTAGAAACTGATTATCCCTATAGTCTCCACCTTTACTTTTAGCTGGCCATAGGATCAAAGATGGTGGTCTAAAATGGGACCTTTTTTCTTAAGTACAGAAGCACCAGGCTACATCCCAAATCAAAATAAGAACAAGAGCAACAATGACATCAAAAATATGCACTTCATAATCTTAGAAATCTAGTTAAAGACTAATGACTATATGTGTGTGTATGTGTGGGGGTGGGTGTTTTTAATCATATATATTTCATTCCTTGTCCCAGGGCTTTTTATCAGATAATTCGTAAAAATACTATTGCCTTGTCAAGTACACACACACACACACACACACACACACACACACACACAAACACTCACACACAAACACAGTGATGAGAACTAAAAGCTACCCAGATACACATTCCTGCTTTAGATTCTCTTAGGAGTTATTATGCTATATTACTATCAAAAATCACCTTCGTCAAAACCTCAGCCCCAATTCCCAAATCATATATGCCAAATCTTAATCCTGATTTTCAAACATTTCAGTAGTAGCCTCACCCAACTCTATACACATTGCCTCTACACTCGTGTATGTGTATAGAGTCCTGTGTCACATATGCCCCCATGCTCTGTCATCCTTTCTGCTCACCTTCAGTAGTGGACACTATCTAGATGCCTCCCCACACCCACTACACTCCTTTCCTACTGAGTAGTAGCCACAACTCGAGTTAAACTGACTCCTCCTCCAGTCCCAGGATTGTGAATGGTTTATGCCAGTCAGGATGGTACCACTCCCTTTACCACAAGTGTTGATGATCCAAAGATATGCTAGCAAGTATATGGTATTATCTTGGCCATAGTGATTAATTCAGGTATAGACATGCGCCCTAAAATTGGTCCAATCGAAATTAAACTCAATTTATTTGCTCAATTGTTGAAGAACAAGAAGTTTTCTTTTTCCCTGGATGCTAATAAAAATGCCCGTGCCCCCAGGAGCTGCTAGTGGTATCTTGCTGAATTCCAGAGGCAGGCAGATGGAAAGAATAACGGACAAAAAGCATCACAAACCTGAAAGTATTGTAAGCCACTGGATCAAATCACTCCCGAAGCCTGTCTACCTCTAGACTTTTCAATTTCATCAGCCAATAAATTTCTTTATTGTTTTGACCATTTTGAATTGAGTTTGTTAGTTGCAACAAAAAAAAAAGACACTTGACTGAAACATCTTCCTCCTGCTTCCCAATTGTACTAAAATAAAGTTTTAGTTACTGTAAAAAAGATGAATATCTACCCCATGGTATTGGGACCCAAGTTTTTCTATCTTGTTGCTCTGCCATCCCTAGGATATGGTGATTTATCACCAAGCCCTTATTCTTGGCTGAAGAATGAGGAAGGAGAAAAAGAGAAAGGAAAGGACATACTTTTTTCTTTTAAGCGCATAATTCAGAAGTACTACACACCACTGATGGTGATATTTTATTGACCAGACGATGGGTGGATGGCCATATTTAACTATAAGGAAGACTAAGATATGTTGTCTTTACCTGAGCAGCCATATGTCCAGCTAAAAATTCTTCCATTGTGGGAGAAGAAAAGATACTAGAAGAAATCTAACAGCTTCTGCACTCTAACCTTTACAAATATTGTTCCATATGGATATACTAATCTATCATCTATGATCTATCAAGTCACTTCCATGTGTTCTTCTAAACCCATTTATTATCTGCCCCAATCTAGCAGAATCACAATCCCATCTGCTGAATTCTACATGAAAATAATTACATATTGTGTGTATGTTTGTATGCATACCAGTTGAAGTTCAAACTCTGGCTGATTTCAATATTCTGTGACTAATTTTAATCTTTGATAGGACAAAACTGAAATTAGCCCAAATTGTTTTTACTTGTTGACATTAAGGATTTTTAAAGATAGTAGCATAACTATTGCAGACAATCTCTCTCTAAGGCCAATTAATGAGAAAATGCTTTGGTTTTTGAACCACTTCAAAATAAGTAGATTAATATTAAATGTTAATGTGGATGATGACAACACTAGCCAGAATTCTGAACTTTTTAATACATAAAATCCATCTGTATTGTCTGTTAGTGTTAATCTACATAGTTATTGTAAACAAGTTCCCAGTGCCAAGGAAGTTGCACTTACTTCTAGAGTTTAAAACAAACAACTCATGAAGATGTTTAGTAAAAGATAAGGGGCCAAACCTCGACATTGATACTTGATACATATTCAGCACATAGGTAGCTGAACTGGCATATTTAGATGTATAAATATGTAATTGTTGCCAATTAATGTTACAGAATATGAATGCATCCTCATCCCAATGCCCAGTGGGAGTACTACTCAGGAATGTAATATGTTTGGTGAATGAGGAAAAAATGAGAATTGGGTTCTATAATAAATAAATATGATCATTAAAATAATCTACACTGGCAATCCCCTCAGGCCCCCTCCCACTGTGGGACCTTTCTGTACTCTCAACAAATTCTGTTTTCAAAATCATCATCATCATCATCATCATCATCATCATCACCATCATCTACACTAATCCAAAAATTATGTATTAATCACCAACTATGTTCCAAGAACTGTGGGAGGTACTTAGGCAGATAATAATGAGACAAGGTCCCTGACCCTATGATATACAGTTATGCACCCCATAAGAATATTTCAGGGAGACCTCCTCAGGTCCCCTCCACTGTGGGAGCTTTTCTGTCTTCTCAATAAATCCTGCTTTCTCACGCAAAAAAGGAATATTTCAGGATGGTCACTCAAAAAACAACAGATGCTGGAGAGGATGCAGAGAAAAGGGAATGCTTCTACATTGTAGGTGGGAGTGTAAACTAGTACAACCTCTGTGGAAAACAGTGTGGTGATTTCTAAAAGATCTAAATATTGACCTTCCATATGGCCCAGAAAACCCCCTTCTGGGAATATACATGGAGGAAATCAAATCATTCTACAAAAAAGATACCTGAGCATGCATGTTTATTACAGCATTACTCACAATAGCAAAAACATGGAACCAACCATGCTGCCCATCGAAAGTAGACTGAATTTTAAAAAGTGGTACATATACACAATGGAATATTATGCAGCCATAAAGAAGGACAAAATTATGAACTTTGAAGCAACTTGGATGGATTCAGAGTCTATCATACTCTGTGAACTATCACAGAAACAAAGAACTGAGTATCACTCGTAAATGATACTTGTTCTCACACATAAGTGGACCCTGAACATTTATCATAATGCTACCTGAGATTGTCAGCAGCAACTCACTGCCAAGAGAGGAGGGGAGCACTTTACATTAATAATGTTACCTGATCCCAGACCAGACAAAGTGAGGATCAATGGGAGGCCCAAACTTCACCTGTACGATGACCACTTATGTACCTAACCTTGAATTGTACCCCAAATCTTTAAATTAAAAAAAGAATGTTTCAGTCAACAATGTACCATATATACAAGTGGTTCCATAAGATGATAATATTGTATTTTTACTGTATCTTTTCTATGTTGATACATTTATGTTTAGATACATAAATATTTACCATTCTGTTACAATTGCCTATGGTACTTAGTTCTAAGTAACATGCTATATAGGTTTGTAACCTAGGAGAAACAGGCTGTATCATATAAGTTTGTGTAAGTACACTCTATGATGTTCACACAACAAAATTGCCTAATGATGAATTTCTCAGGATGAAGCCCAGTCCTTAAATGACACATAACTACATTTAGTTTGATATTATTTAGGGTTCCCCAAACCCTGGGACGTGGACTAGTACTGGTCCATGGCCTGTTAGGAACCGGCCGCACAGCAGGAGGTGAGTGGAGCTCCATCTTGTTAGATCAGCAATGGCATTAGATTCTCATAAGAGCGCGAACTCTATTGTGAACTATGCATGCTAGGGATCTAGGTTGAACACTCCTTATGAAAATTGAATGCCTGATAATCACCCCCTCCCCGAATCCATGGAAAAATTGTCCTCCATGAAACTGGTCCCTGATGTCAAAAAGGGCTGGGGACCTTTATGCTATGTATCAATGTAACATTGCTCATATCATTTTTTGTTGTTATTTAAAGCCTTCAGTGATCCCATAGCCCACAGAAAAAAAAATACTTAGTTCTTGGCAAAACATATCGGAATTTAATAATATATGCTCTTGTTTCTTAGCACTTCCCTATACCCTGTTACATCAGTACTTGTAGTTGCATTCTGCACTGTCTCACACCTCCACCTCCGTGGCTCTACATAAACTCCTACCTTGCCCTGGAATTGTTCTTCTGCTAGTTTAATGAACTCATTCTTCCAAATTCAACTCAGTTTTCAACCTCACTGAAAAGAAAATTTTCCCCAATCTCTGTAAACAGTATTAAATACTTCTTCTAATTCTCTCCAAAGAAATCATTCTCTGGTTGCATCTATCACATTATTTCTACCTGTTAATGTACTGACTTCTTTCATCAAGTAGATCCTAGGCTCCTGTCTATCTTCATATCCACAGTGCCTAGAATAGTGCCTTGAACAAAGTATGGGTTCAATAACAGTTTGTGGGGTTAATGAATGAAAGAGCAGATGTGCTAAGGTTGTATATGCACTCAAAGCAAATCATTGTAATCTATGAATAACTTCTTCAAATCTAAAGGAATCACTCGAATTTTCTAAAACTTTTCCTTCATCATTGTTGGTATTAACACAAGCTCCTTGCTTTCACAGAGGATTTTTTGGAAAGGTCATTATTTAATTGTCTACGAAGCATTTTGAACTTCTTATTCTATGTAACAAACTATTGCTAAATGCAATATAAATCTTCATCACCACTACTCTGCACCGTTTGTTGAGCAACTTCTAAGCATTGGATAGTGATATACTGTGGGAAAAATTCCCTTGTCCAACAACCTATTGGCTTCCCTTATTCCAATGGGTTAATTGTATTGGTCATGCAATTTACTACGCCACTTAAAAATCAGCATTGTAAAAGTCAAAGTGGGAAATCAGTGGGTTCTGATTTATAAAAACAGAGCAATATCCAGCAGCCCCCTGTACTGTGAAGCTACGGCGGGAACTTTCTCTTTAGATATTCAAAAGTCCACCATGCAATCAGTAACCAGAACTTATTATTTAGTCAAAAACAAGAACCTATTATTTAGTCAAAAACAATACTTCATCAAAGAGGAGGCTACCTATACAGTAAGATGCTGGACATTATGCCAAAATATCTAAATGCTATCAAATATCTACCCTTGTGCTCTGATTCAGGGTCTAAAAGTTCCATTATTAGAATCATTCTTGTGGTTCAAAGCATTACATTATGACTTATATAGAAGCAAAAGCACTGGAGTCATAGTAAAGATAAAATTCTGTCAGTTTCATTATTTTTGCCTAGTGCCATCCATGTTAGCATTATTGAGGAGTAGTGTTTCATAGTGATGAGGAATACATGGAAGTACACGTCTCTGAGTATAGTTCTCCACTGACTAGCAGCGTGGCTTTGGGCAAATTATATCAGCTTCCTGAGATTCAGTTACCTGTAAAATAGAAATAAGAATACTTATAAAATTATGTGGAGTAGATGAGATAAATATAAGTACCTAACATATTACATGGCTCATAGTAAATAGAAAAATTATTATTTTAATGTTACTACTAATGGCTCAACTTTGAGAGGGGAATTAACACATCCTGGCTGCAAAGTCTATAATAAAGAGACAATATACCAAGTGTTAAGCCAAAAAAATATAAAATGCATTAATCATATGAGGATAGGATATCCATGATAAAACAGAGCAACACTATATAGTATATCTCTGGAATAAACAGTGTTATATCAATTTGCCCAGGATAAGAGGACACTAAGAATCATGACTGCTTTTCCTGTTAAAATAGATAATTTTTAATAAATTTATGTCTGCTAAAATCACAAAGCAAAATCCATTAAGCAGCTCAAGTAATATTATAAAGGACCAATGTCAGGATTGCCAACTAAATGCTCACTTGACTGAACGTCTTTTAAAATGCTGACAGCACTGGGTAATTCATTTTCTTAGGCTATGAAGGCAAATTTGATTTTAGCATTTCAAAGTTTATATTAATTTCCTATTGCTACTCTAACAAATTACCACAAACTAGGGCTTAAAGAGCACAAATTTATTATCTTATTGTTCTGAAGGTCAGAAGTCTTAAAATCAAAGCATTGGCAGGGACAGTCTCTTCTCAAAGTGAATAAGTTCCTTTGATTTTGGTACCTTCTACAGGTGGCTACCTACATTCCTTGGCTTATGGCCCCATCCTCCATATTTGAAGCCAGTATTGGAGTAGTTTCTAATCTCTCCCTCTCTGATTAGGATCTCTGCTTCCATAGTCACATCTCCTTTCCTGACTCTGACCATATTAATGTTCCTAGTTTAACCACATCTGCAAAATCCCTTTTGCCATATAAAGTATTCAAAGACTTCAGGGATTAGGACATGGATAAGATTATTTTGTCTACCATAGTGTTGAGGTTAATAAATTTACAGATAAAACATTTCAAATTCTGATGACTTAAAAAATGACTCAAACTATTAAAATGATAACAACAAAAGATTCTTAGCTCCCCAATAACAGCTAGTGATTTGCCAGTGTCACTTGGAAAACAATTCCCCAATTTTTCAAGCAATTGATATGTTTTAATTTTTCTAAAAGTATGTGAATTCATTTCTCTCCAATGCGGTCAAGTGAATTATGAAATGACTGAACAAACAAGTATAGTATTATTCTAAACTTATGATTTGGAAAGAAAAGGATTTAAAATTCTTTTAAAATGGTATTCAGGGAAGAGACCGAGGATAGTAAATTCAGTATGAATAAAAACATAATACCTTCTGAAATGAGAATTCATCAAATACCAATTACTACAAAGGAGGGAATTTTGCTCCTTAAGAAGTAGAAAGCCTCAAGAGAACATCACTCCCATGTTAACACTGAGATGAATTTGAGTTATCTACAAAATCATAAATTTTCTCAAGACCATCAGAGAGGTTATAAGGCAACCAAGTAAACTGAATTTCAAAGTCAAACCCACCTACCCCCAAGGGGAGATGGTATACGTGAGCTCTTTTGTCTTTGAGCATAGAAGGAAGAGACAGCAAACACAAAAGAAAAAAACCAGCTAAAGTTTTAACAAATTTGAATATGGGCTAGTTCATAATTTTAGAAAAACTAAGAGCCCCAAACACATGAAGCATTAACATTCTTCTCCATGGATCCCCACTGGGTGCTCACAAGAAAGATTTGGAAAGCCCAGCTTGGTGGCATAGATATGCAGGTAGTGACTAATGTGGGCAAACATAAAATACTGCCCACTTTGACAGACTTCTCTGCTAGAAAAAAAATTGCTATAAGCTGCTGGGGATGGGGCTATGAAACATTCTCACTGCCAGGACTCAAGCAAAAACCTACTGCTTCTGGGAGAAGTGTAAAAATAAGAGCCCTCTACTTCCAGATAAAGGGCAGGAAAATCTTTTGGGAACAGGATCCTGCTTTAATACTAAACAGATGTCTGCTTGCACTGGGTAGGGATGGGATCGCTAGAGGTGAAGATTTTATTATACCCAAGAGCTGCTAGAAACACAGAGTTTGATAGACAAAGGGGTAGAGGTTCAGGAACACTGAGAAAGATTTTCCTTTAAACTCTAAGCACAGATAACTTTCCTAGGACTAAAAGCTCACCAGGGAGAATTCCTACCTTTACCACCCTCATAAGACTTGCACCAAGTACTAAGGAAAATAAATGTACTGGCAGAAGAGGGGCAAGGAAAGAAACCCTCTTCTGTGGCACAGATATATGGGGCTGCTGGAGGATGAGAGTGAAGCAAGAAAATCAAGAAAAGCCCTTTGGTACTATACAACCCATAAGCATAAGATAACAGTAATCCATTGTGATAAGAATTTGATGCTTTTGAGGAAACGAAGGTAACTACAGAAACAACAAAACCCCAGCTAAGTTAAACCAGAAATTGGCCCAAACCCCACACCAATAGCCTTAAAGAAGGGGCGTGCTCATTTCTGGACATAAATGCTATTTACCTCTTTCTCTGTTGTTCTTCTACACATGATATTTGACATTTATTCAAAACTTACAGAAGCCGGGCTCGGTGGCTCAGCCTGTAATCCCGCGCCTTGGGAGGCTGAGGTGAGTGGACTGCCTGAGCCCGCGGGTTCAAGACCCGCCTGGGCAACTTGGCAAGCCCTCATCTCTACAATAAATCAAAAAAAAAAAAAAAACTAGCCGGGCGTGGTAGCAGGCGCCTGTAGTTCCAGCAACTCAGAAGGCTGAGGTGGAAGGATCACGGGAGCCCAGCAGGTTGAGGCTGCGGTGGCCGGAAGCGGCCACTGCACTCCAGTCTGGGTGACAGAGTGAGACTCCAACTCAAAAGAAAAAAAAAAACTTACAGAAAACACAACTTAAAATAATTTTTTAAAAGAATATTGTCAAGAGATAAAACTATCAGTATAATTAGACTCAGAGAAGACAAAGATGTCAGAAATTTAAAATAACTTATTAATATAATAAAAGTTCTAATATAAATGGTTAAATAATCAGTAAAAAGAGACAGAATTTCACCAGAGAGCTGGAAATTTTTAAAAGATATTCTAATGTAAATGCTAAAAAAAAAAGTAAAAAAATTTATTTAACAATCTCACCAGTTTACTGTACATGACAGAGGAAATAATCAATGAGCTAAAAGATAAGTAAATAGAAATGATACATGCTAAAAAACACATAGGAAAAAGAGTGAGTGGGGTGGAGAAACAAAGCATCCAAGATCTACGGGACCACATCAAATAGGTAACATAAATGTAATTAGGATTTTAGAAGAAGAAGAGAAGAGAAAGCAAAAACAAGACAGAAAAATACTTAAAATAATAATGGCTGAAAAATTTTCAAAGTTAATAAAGACAATAAATCACAGATTTGAAAAGATAAAACAAATATATTTTTTTAATTCAACATACTTAGATACACCATAGTCAGACTGCTGAGAAATAAAAGGTCTTAAAGACAAAGAAAAAAAGAAGTATTAGACACAGAGAAAAGGTAAATTTATGCAAGCCAGAAGACAATGGAGCAGTATTTTTGAAGTAGTGGAATAAAAAATAATAGCTGTCAATCCAAAATTCTACACTCAGCAAAAATGCATTTGAAAAATGATAGCATAATGAAGTCCTTTCAAAATATAGCTAGGAGAGCCGGGCTCGGTGGCTCAGCCTGTAATCCCGCGCCTTTGGGAGGCTGAGGTGAGTGGATTGCCTGAGCCCGCGGGTTCGAGACCCGCCTGGGCAAGCGAGACCTCATCTCTACAATAAAATCAAAAAATTAGCCGGG
>CAUYQG010247710.1:0-13429 GCA_963574415.1 Tarsius wallacei | reverse complement strand
TTATTTTTAAAGAGATGAGGTCTCACTACATTGCCCAGGCTGGTCCCAAACTCCTGGGTTCAAATGATCATCCCACCTCAGCCTCCCAAAGTGCTGGGATTACAGACATGAGCCACCACACCCAGCCACAACCTGATTTTGATTATTTGCTTGAGGTGCATCTTGGAAACTCAGTGGAGGCTTTGGAGAAAAGCTGGTCCAAACCTGCAACCCCTTTATTCGTTCAATCATTCACTCTCTCCTCATATGTCATGCTGGACAGTAGGGAGTCCAAGCACAGTAAGACAGTCATGCAATCGAGGAGCTCACAGTCCTTGTAGAGGAACCAGACGAGCAAACAGGCAACTATGATCTGGTAGTATCCAAGCCACACAGACCTGCCTGGGGAGGCAGGTGGGGGCAGTGGGCACCCCAGGTGGATGGCACAGCTGCAGCAAAGCAAGGAAGTGAGAGCCATTAGGTTTTGCTTCATCTTTAAAGCCTGTGGTGGGGAGGATGGAGAAAAGGCTAAAAATGTGGCCCAGGGCATTATAAGCCTCCTGAAGGGGTGTGGGTTTTATATAGAGGGCAAACGACATGCCTCCCACTCCCTAGGGTTTTTAATGATGAAATTTGTTTTTTTTAGTAAGATTCAGGGTAGAGATGGATTAAAAGGGGAGCACTGGCCGGGCATGGTGGCTCACACCTTTAATCCTAGCACTTTGGGAGGCAGAGGTGAGAGGATTGCCTGAGCCCAGGGTTCGAGACCAGCCTAGGCAACTTGGCGAGACCTTGTCTCTACAAAAAATCAAAAAATTAGCCGGGTGTGATGGTACCTGCCTGTGGTTCCAGCTACTTGGAAGGCCGAGGTAGAAGGATCGCCTGAACCCAGTAGGTGGAAGCTGTGGTGGCAGTGAGCGTGCCACTGCACTCCAGCCTGGTTGACAGAGTGAGACTCCGACTCAAAAACATAATAATAAAAGGGGAGCGCTGACAGTTGGCAGGGGCTCTGCGTGATGTACTGGCCACACGATGAGACCTGAAGGAATTTGAGAAACATTTAGGGGCAGAATTGGTAGGAACTGGATCCTGGCTGAGCTGATGGCCTTTCAAGCTTCCTAAATGGCAACCCAGGCCCTTGAGCCGACTCTGAGCCCTAGGTGGGCAACACTGGGAATAGCACCACTGGGGCTGTGCCTGCAGCAGAGCAGGGTGGGAAGCCCACTCGTTGCCTGTGGAGTCCATCCAACGCCAGAGTCCAGCCCAGGCTTGGCTTAACTTCCTGAGCGACTTATCTCTGCCCCTCCTATTGGACTCTCCTCTCCATAGGGGAGGGCACGAATTTAGTATCTGACATAGTCCCTAGCACAGCACAGACACTCAGGAAGTGGTGGCTGAGAGTATTAATTAATTATGACTATGGGAACAATCAGGGAGAAATCAAAGAAAACCTCATTCATTCACTCTTCACTCACTAAGCACCCTTCTTCCCTTCCCCCAGTTGGGAGGACAGGCCCTGGACAGGACCAATTAAGCCATATACAGTGCTGAAATTGAGGGAAGGTGAGGGCATGGGACACTGCAGGATTTAGGAAAGCTGGGAAGAAAAGGAGTTTCCTTCCAAGCTCATCATAATTGAGGTGTCAAGAAAATAGGATCTTCTGAGGGTCCAGGCCTGATTTCTCACAGTGCACACTGAGTATTTTACCATCATCTGGTAGGAGCATCAAAAGCAAGCAGGTCCCTGAGCCTTTTAAAAGACATGTTAGGGGCCGGGCTCCATGGCTCAGCCTGTAATCCCAGCACTTTGGGAGGCTGAGGGGAGTGGATTGCCTGAGCCCACGGGTTTGAGACCCGCCTGGGCAACTTGGCGAGACCTCATCTCTACAATAAGTCAAAAATTAGCCGGGTGTGGTAGTACGCGCCTGTAGTTTCAGCTACTTGGAAGGCTGAGGCGGGAGGATCACTGGAGCCCAGCTGGTCGAGGCTGCAGTGGCCACTCCCGGCCACTGCACTCCAGTGTGGGTGACAGAGTGAGACTCCAACTCAAAAAAAAAAAAATGTTAGGACCATTGCTTTGCTAAGCTATTGTCTGGCATGTGACTCTTTTAGCTATGGCTGCCATGTTTCCTAGCTTTGGCCCCCTCCCCTGCCTTGGGAAGCTGAATCCCCTCTCTCTTTCTAATTTACCTTATAAATAAACTATATTTTCCAACCTGAAAAAAAAAAAAAAGGAAGCAAACACAGTGCTTCAAATGCAGGGCAGTACTGGAAGATCCTGGGCCATGACCCACAGAAGGGCCTGCGGCAGGACAGACTGGCTTCTGGCATCTTCCAAGGCCCACTTCTGGGATGACACCTGGCCCCGGGGAGAGTCAGCTTTTATTGGCTTCGCCAGGCCAAGCCTGCTGCCTTCATCTCTGCAGCCGCCGCCCAGTTCGGGCCTGGTGCCAGAGCTTCAGAATATTTGATGGAAGCAAGAAATGAAACCGGAGTGATTTGTTTTGTCCCATATTGAGGTGTATTACAGCACATTTGCTAGATTTGTGCCTGCATTTCCCTCAGGAGCAAGGAGGCCCAGGGGCCTGGGTCTTCTTTTGCTGAATACCAGACATACCAGGCACAGGAGTTATTTAAAACCGCCTTTGCGCCTGGCACGGTGGCTCACGCCTGTAATCCCAGCACTTTGGGAGGCCCAGGTGAGAGGACTGCCTGAACCCGGGGGATCGAGAACAGTGTGGGCAACTTGGTGAGACCTCGTCTCTACAATAAATCAAAAAATTAGCAGGGCGTGGTGACGTGCGCCTGTGTTTTCAGCTACTTGGAAGGTTGAGGCGGAAGGATCACCAGAGCCCAGCAGGTCGAGGCTACAGCAGCTGTGAGTGTGCCACTGTACTTCAGCGTGGGCGATAAAGTGAGGCTCCAACTCAAACAAAACAACAACAAAACGCTGCCTTCCCATTATACAGATCGGGAAACCGAGGATCAGAGGGACGACTCTGAGGTCACTCCTGGGTGGAAGCGCTGCCCTCCCGAGGCGACTCCTGGGTGGAAGCGCTGCCCGCCTCTCAAGCAGCGCCCTGTTGTACTCCGTCGCGGCGCCATATAATGGAGGTGGGGGTGGAGGAAGGCTCAGCTCGTCAGTCTCTGGTTGCACGGGATGAAGGACTCAACCGTCCGGCCCCGCCCCGCCCGGGCCTCCAGCCTGCGGGGTTTCCCTGCAGCAGTCACCCTCCTAAGCCCCGCCTCTGCCCGAGCCCCCCGCCCTCCCTCCCGCGCCCAGCACCCAGCTCCGCAGCACGCCATGCTGCCCTCTTCGCTTTCCAACCGGGTCCCGACGGCCACACCTGTCTCTTGATCGTGACCTGGCCGGAGTCGGGACACGGGCGCCATTTCCGGAGGCGGCGCATCAAGGGGACTCTCCCCAGCCGGGCTTGGAACGCGAGGAGTTTGAAACGAAAGTCTTTTCTCCGAACTCCGAGGGCGTCTGCCCCGCCCAGTACCCCGGCTGGCGGGGGGGGGCGGGGGGAGGGCAGACACCCCCGGGGGCGTACACGGCTCGCGAGGTGGGGGGAGGGATCGAACTTGAAAAGGCACATCAGACCCTCCTGGTTTTCGCTCATCCCAGCCTAGGAGACACAAAGGAAACCGCGCGCGGCAGCAGAGGCGCAGCTCTCCGGCGCTGGCGACTCCGCGGCTCCTGCGCCCGGGCAACTTCCGCAGGGGAAAATCGGGACCGCCGGGGCGGGCTCCGTCGGGCCACACCCCGACACCGTACCTGGGCCAGCTCCCTCTCCGGGCGCAGCCTCCCGCACGCCCGGGGCCCGGCCCGGCCCAGCCCAGCCGCGCTCGCGTACCGGGGCCCGAGTCGGGCCAGAGCCCCCAGGCCGGGACCCGCCCTCACGACCCCAGGGGGCAGGGTGGGCCGCCTCTCCCTCGCGCCCTTCTCTTTCTAACCCTCGTTACGGCCTAGACTCGAGATCCCCGCCGCCCCGGGGCGCACCCACCCAAACCCGAGAGCTCAGTGTGGACGTCGACCCGGAACCTCCCCGGATCCTCCACCGCGTCCCGCGGCCACAGTCCCAGTCGGGCCCCAGGGCGGCGGGTCACGTGCCCGCGGTGGGGGCGGGGGGGACGCGCGGCGGAGTCCCGGGGGCTGCACGTGCTGGGCCTCCGGGAGGGCGGAGCTCTGGCTGCGGCGCTGCGTTCTCTCCCGGCTTGCACCGAGGTGTCCTGGGCGCCGGCCTCCAGCGGGCACGGGGCTGGGCGTGGGACCTGCGGTCGCGAGCACGACCTAAGGGCGGCTCGGCCCCGGCCCTGGTGGAGTCAGGAGTTACTACCTGCCAGGGCCGCACTAATAGTTGTTCAGAACAATAAGCCCTCGCTAGATCGTCACTGATCGAAGTAACTAGGTCTGATCGTAAGCTCCCGAGTTCCTGTTCATAAAGTCAGTGACAGAGGAGTTGGCAATCTCGGGTTTTCATTATGGAGAATTCCGAACATAAACGAAAGTCATGAGGGCGAAGTGAACCCCCAGGTGCGCTTCATCCAGATCGAATTGGCCAGTCCTGACAATCTGGTTTCATCTATTCCCCGCCCCCTACCCGCAGTCTCTCCCTGTTGTTGTGAAACAAATCCCTGACATTATGTCACATTTCGGCATATACCGCTAAAACAATCGCTGTTTTGATGAAAGGCCCATTGTTTGTTTGGAAAACTTTTTTTAAAAAGCACAGTAGATAAAAATGTGAGAGTGGAGATAAAGATGTCCATGGGAGTGATAGGAGCAGAGGTGGAGATAAAGGGCATAAAAAGTGGTGAAAGGAGTGGAAAGACTTAAAGTGGTGTCTGTAAGCTCTGTACACACTTTCCCCGACTTCAGGTGGCTCAGGTAAGATCCTGAGCTCAGTGGAGCTGCAGAGAATAGGCGGATTCTGACCGCTCTTCTGGTAGAAGTGACTAGATTCACTGATGGATTGGACTGGAGCCTTGAGGAAAGAGGGCTTCAAGGATGAGAAACTGGATGGCAGCGCTATGACGGGCATGACTGGGAAAGGAGCAGACGTGGGAGAAAAGGGGAATCAAAAGAGTGTTTGGCCATGTTACATCTGAGCTGCCTTTTAGGTATCCTGGCAGAGATGTCACAAAAAGTAAAATCAGAGAAGAGAGCAGGACTGGAGATATAAATCCAGGGTCTAGAGCATGTGGTGTGTTCTGGGACTGAAGTTGGTAGAAAAAGTAACTAATGAGGCTAGAGGGAAACCAGGGGACTGTGGTCTCCCAGAAGCCAAGGGAAGAACATGTTCCAACAAGAAGAAAGGGACCAACAGTGTGAAGTGCCACCAAGGGGTCAAGGAGGAGGAGGACAAAAGAATGACCATTGGATTTAGTAACATGGACATCCTCAGTGACCTTGGCAAGAGCAATTTCAAAGGATTCACAGAGCTGAAAGTCAAATCAAAGAGATGAAGAGAGAACAGGGGTGAGAAAATGATTAATCTTTGAAAAAAAAATATTTTTTTAAAGTTGGGAGTCTCACTCTGTCACCCAGGCTGGAGTGCAGTGGCATGCTGATGGCCACTGCAGCCTCAACCTGCTGGGCTCAAACGATCCTTCCGCTTGAGCCTTCCAAGTAGCTGGGACTACAGGCGCACGCCACCATGCACAGCTAATTATTTTTTTAAAATTTGTTGTAGAGACAAGGTCTCACTAAGTTGCCCAGGCTGGTCTCAAACCCTTAGAGTCTGAGCAATCCTCTCATCTCCGTCTTCCAAAGTGCTGGGATTACAGGCATGAGCCACTTACCCCTTAGTAATTCTATGTCCACTAGTAAAAGTTAATGGGGGAAAAATGTTAATGGTAAGTTAAACAAACCCAACAAAGCAGAAGCACTGAGAATTCAGATGATTTAGAAATAAAGTTTTGATTGACCAGGCACAGTAGCTCACACCTGTAATCCCAGTCTTTGGGAGACTGAGGTGGGAGGATCACTTGAGCCTAGGAGTTCGAGAGCAGCCTGGGCAACATCGTGAGACCTTATCTCTACAAAAAATAAAACAAAATTAGTCGGGCATGGTGGTGTGCGCCTGTAGCCCCAACTACTCAGAAGGCTGAGGCAGAAGGATCACCTGAGTCCAGGAGGTTGAGGATACAGTGAACCATGATTGTGCCACTGCACTCCAGCCTCATGGTAGAATGAGACTCTGACTCAAAAAAAAAAAAAAATGTAGTTTTGAGTGACTCTACCAGGTCAAGAAGCCTAACCTGTCAAAGAAGTAGAAGTGTAGGTAGTGGAAGAAGGAATTTATAAATATTAACCACAGCCTCGTGGGCAGCTGCAGACCTGATCCAGAGGATTATAGCAGCTATGCACTGCTGCGGTGCCTTTTAGAGATCATTCTAACATTCTATTAGAGCAGCAGCTTCAAAGTGATGTGCTATATGGTAGGATCAGTGTCAAGCTGATCAAGGTTCTGTAGAACTATGTTGTGATAGAAAGCAGGAGAGTTAGCCCTGGGGTAAGCTGTGAATGTGGCCTGCTATCCATCACAGGTGAATGCAATCTGCTTTGGGCCTCCTTCCTGGTAGCCATTGAAAGAATGCATTTGCCTGATCAATAGCAGCATATCAGGTGCCAGAGGCTGTGTTGCGTGATAAAAGTCAAGAAACTACTTCCTCAAGGGGTCTGGCCTCCCCTTCATTTGATGGGTTTTGGGCATAAGAACCAGCTCGTGTCTGCCAAGTAGGTGAGAGATTGAGATTTTTCCAATTTAATGGCTGACATCCGCCATCTGCCAAGGCCATCACCACAGATCTATGTGTTAAAGGCCACCTCATTGCCATTCCAGTTTTGTTCCCCATTACAGTAATTGTGTCTACCTTGCCTCTGATGATTAAGTGCTACCACCTGGCCTCTGCTATTTCAGAATCCTGTCATCCATATTGGCACTAGGGAGCCGAGGTCCATAGCTGTATCTTTTATGTCAACCCTGGCCCACAGAGGACAGCTACCATTGAATTTCTCCACAAGGTTAACCCTTCATTGGTGTGTTCTACATTGCTTTAGTGAAGACAGTGTCTTCTAGAGATCATGGTCAACTGGCAGGTTCTCTGGTTTTATGTAATCCATTCTCACATGGCTCTCTCATCTTTTTGACTTCTTCCTCCATACTCTCCCAAGGCAAGCCCAGAATCACCACATAATTTACTGTAGGATGTCATTGTTCTCTAGCTTTAAGGGGCTGTTCCAGAACTGGAATATTAGAACTGACTTCAGGAGTTCTTGCCAAGATATTAAATCATGAGCGGGTTTCCCATAGCAATAAGCTCTCCCCACTCCAGCCTCATAATCCATCCTTCCTGGTCTGTCACTCTCATTCATTCCCTGGTTTGTTCTGCTTGTTCCTGCTGGAACATAGCAGTCAAGTTCTGAAGTTCTTTTGCTAAGACCTGACCCTAGTTTTCAGTTTAGGATCTTGAGGGCAGGAAAGGGCAGATCACAAGGAGGGCAAATATTATTATGTAAGACATTTGCTTCTTATGAGGACTTTGCACAGTCTTCACATAATGGGAGACTGCTTTTCCCGGCAGAGGGGTGGGGCCAGTTCTGTTATCACAGATGGTTAAGGTGAATCTGGATATTTAAGGTTCTCAGATGCAGCCAGGCCTAGTAGCTCACTCCTGGAATCCCAGCACTTTGGGAGGCCGAGGCAAGAGGATTGCCTGAGCCCAGGGATTCGAGACCAGCCTGGGCAGCATGGCAAGACCTCATCTCTACAATAAATCAAAAAATTAGCCTAGTGGGGTGGCATGTGCTTGTAGTTCCAGCTACTAGAAAGGCTGAGGTGGAAGGATTGCCTGAACCCAGCAGGACAAGGCTGCGGTGGCCATGAGCGTGTCACTATACTCCAGCCTGGGCAACAGAGTGAGACTCTGACTCAAAAAAAAAAATCAAATGCAATAAATCAAATAATTAGCCAGGAATGGTGGCGCACACCTGTAGTTCCAGCTGCTTGGGAGGCTGAGCCAGAAGGATCACCTGAACCCAGTGGGCAGAGGCTATGGTGGCCGTGAGTGTGCCACTGCTCTCCAGCCTGGGTTACAGACTGATATTCCTATTCAAAAAAAAAAAAAAAAAAAGATTAGGCTGGGCACAGTGGCTCACGCCTATAATCCCAGCATTTTGGGAGGCTGAGGCGAGAGGATTGCCTGAGCCCACAGATTCGAGACCAGCCTGGGCAACCTGGCCAGACCTCATCTCTACAATAAATCAAAAAATTAGCCAGGCATGGTGATGCGTGCCTGTAGTTCCAGTTACTTGGAAGACTGAGGTGGAAGGATCACCTGAGCCCAGCAGGTCGAGGCTGTGATGGCTGTGAGCATGCCACTGCACTTCAGCCTCGGGCGACAGAGTGAAAGACTCCAACTCAAAAAATAAAAATAAAGATTTTCAGCTGCATCTACCCAAATGTCACATCTAGGTCTCAGAGACCCGCTCCTTCCCCCTCTAGTCCCTAGCAGAGGAGACTTGCTAAGGCTGTGAATTAAACCTCCTTTGTGACTCTTCTACTCTTTTTTTTTTTCTGAGTTGGAGTCCCACTCTGTCTCCCAGGCTAGAGTGCAGTGGCATGCTCACCGCCGCCATAACCTTGACCTGCTTGACTTAGGCGATCCTTCTACCTCAGCCTTCCAAGTAGCTGGAACTATAGGTGCGTGCTACCACCCCTGGCTTATTCTTTGTTTTATTGTAGAGATGAAGTCTTGCCAAGTTTTCCAGGTTAGTCTCAAACCCATGGGTTCAGGCATGAGCCACTGCACCCCAGCCTGGTGCTGGGATTGCAGGCATGAGCCACCGCACCCTGCCTCTTCTACTCTTTTTTTGAGTTGGAGTCTCACTCCATCACCAGGCTGGAGTGCAGTGGCACACTCACGGCCACCCCAGCATCCACCGCTGGCCTCCGGCAATCCTTCCAACTCAGCCTCCTAAGTAGCTGGAACTACAGGCGTGAGCTACCACGCCCAATTAATTTTTTGATTTATGGTAAAGACAAGGTCTCAGCATGTTGTCCAGGCTGGTCTCCAACCTGTGGACTCAGGCAATCTTCTCATGTTGGCCTCCCAAAGTGCTGGGATTACAGGCTTGAGCCACGGTGGCCAGCCCCTCTTCTAGTCTTTTTTTTTAAATTTTTCTTGCCAGGCTCGGTGGCTCAGCCTGTACTCCCACGCTTTGGGAGGCCGAGGTGAGTGAATTGCCTGAGCTCACAGGTTCGAGACCTGTCTGGGCAACTTGACGAGACCTCATCTCTACAATAAATCAAAAAAAAAATTAGCCGGGCGTGGTAGCGCGCGCCTGTAGTTCCAGCTACTCGGAAGGCTGAGGCGGAAGGATCACCAGAGCCCAGCAGGTCGAGGCTGTGGTGGCCGGGAGCGGCCACTGCACTCCAGTCTGGACGAAAGAGTGAGACTCCAACTCAAAAAAAATTTTTTTTAAATAAAAATTTTTCTTAGAAAGATGTGGGGTACAATCCAGGATTAGGTATATAAACATTGATCATGCAGGTACCCTTGTTGATGAGGTATGCCCCTCCCTCCCCTATCAGTTTCCCTCAACTGTCAACCCCCACCCCCCACAGTTTCCCGCTACTGCCAATCGCTTTCTTATAGCATTATACTTGTCTACTCTTAAGATAAAATCTTCAGCCAGGCATGGTGACTCAGGCCTGATATCCCAGCACTTTTTGTGATTCCAGCTATTTGGAAGGCTGAGGTAGAAGGATCACCTGAGCCTAGCAGGTGAAGACTGCAGTGGCCATGAGCATGCCACTGCATTCCAGCCTGGGCAACAGAGTGAGTCTCCAACTAAAAAATAAAAATAAAAAAAGATAAAATCTTGGGCCTGATTTTTACATTGTCTGTCTTTTGGCTACTGAAGGTAAGCGTCTCATTAACTGCATCTATGGAGACTTTCAGATTTCACAGCATGCGCTGAGTTGATAGTTGGCTGACTTGAGCCTATCATTTTCTAGTTTTTTTGTCAGTTTGTTTTTTTAGTCAAAGTCTCACTTTGTTGCCCAGGCTGGAGTGTAGTGGCACACTCATGGCCACCGCAGCCTTGACCTGCTGGGCTCAGGCACTCCTTCTGCCTCAGCCTTCTGAATAGCTGGAACTACAGGTGCACACCACCATGCCTGGCTAATTTTTAAAAAATTTTATTTATTGTGGAGATGAGATCTCACCAAGCTGCCCAGGCTGGTCTTGAACCAGTGGGTTCAGGCAATCCTCTCACCTCAGTCTCCCAATGTGTCGGGATTATAGGTGTGAACCACCATGCCCAGCCCACAAAAATTTGTTAAATAAATAAATTAGCTGAGCATGATGGCATGCATCTATAGTCCTAGCTATTCAGGGAGGCTGAGGCAGGAGGATTGCCTGCAACCAGGAACTTGAGGTTACAGTGAGCTACGATTACAACATTGCATTGCAGCCTGGGTGATAGAGCCAGATCTTGCCATCCCAGCACTTTGGAGGCTGAGGAGAGAGGATTGCCTGAGCCCGCGGGTTCGAGAACAGCCCAGGCAACTTGGTGAGACCTCATGTCTACAATAAGTAAATTTAAAAAAAAAAATTAGTCAGGTATGGTGGTGCATGCCTGTAGATCCAACTATATGGAAGACTGAAGTGGAAGGATTGCCTTAGCCCAGCAGGTTGAGGCTACGGTGGCCGAGAGTGTGCCACAGGCCTCCAGACTGGGTGACAGAGTGAAACTCCAACTCAAAAAAAAAAAAAAAATTTTGTGGCCAGTCACAGTGACTCAAACTTGTAATCCCAGTACTTTGGGAGGCCAAGGAGAGAGAATTGCCTGAGCCTAGGGGTTCAAGACCAGCCTGGGCAAATTGGTGAGACCTCATCTCTACAACATATCAAAAAATTAGCCAGGCATGATGGCACGTGCCTGTAGTTCCAGCTACTTGGAAGGCTAAGGCAGAAGGACTGCCTGAGCCCAGCAGGTCGACACTGGGGTGGCCATGAGTGAGCCACTGCACTCCTGCCTGGGCAACAGAGTGAGACTCTGACTTAAAAAAAAAAATTCTTTTTGTTGAGATGAGGTCTCACTATGTTTCCTAGGCTGGTCTTGAACTCCTGGCCTCAAGAGATCCTCCTGCTTCAGCCTCCCAAAGTGCTCAGATTACAGACAAGAGCTACTTGTGCCTGGTTCTTCTGGGCTTTTATGGCAGTTAAAACAGATAAGCAGTTCCACAATCCTTTTTTTTTTTTTTTTTTTGAGTTGGAGACTCACTCTGTCGCCCAGACTGGAAGGCAGTGGCATGCTCATGGCCACCACAGTCTCGACCTGCTTGACTCAGGCGATCCTTCGGCTTCAGCTCCAAGTAGCTGGAACTACAGGCACGTGCCACCATGCCCGGCTAATTTTTTGATTTATTGTAGAGATGAGGTCTCACCAAGTTGCCCAGGCGGGTCTCGAATCTCTGGACTCAGGCAATACTCTCACCTCGGCCTTCCAATGTGCTGGGATTACAAGCTTGAGTCATCGCAGCCGGCTCACAATCCTTACAGTAACTATTACCCTCATAAATTTTAAGTGACAGAATTGTTGCCTGAGCCATTGCCTCTTCTGCCTGTACTCCATTCTATCCTGCCACAGGTGAGAGTCCTATTAATTGTGCTGGTACAGCATGCTGGGGGGTATTCCCACCCCACAGAATATCAGTATTAGGCTCTTTCTTGCCAATTCTAAAACTGCATCCTGAGAGCTTGCTTCCTGGAACGACTTCTGATAACATCTCATTTTCCTTTTCATCAAATGTTGATCTGTAGGCAAGGAATTGAGAGCCCGTAGCTTATTTTGAAAATGATCCTAGGAAACAGTAGCACAGGTCGGGCACCATGGCTCATGCCTATAATCCAATCACTTTGGGAGACTGATGTAAGAGAATGGCCTGAGTTCATGGATTCAAGACCAGCCTGGTGAGACCTCATCTCTACAATAAATCAAAAAATTAGCTGAGTGTGATGGCACATGCCTGTAGTTCCAGCTGCTTGGAAGGCTGAGGCAGAAGGATCGCCTTAATCCAGCAGCTCAAGGCTGCGGTGGCCACTGTACTCTATAGCCTGGGTGACAGAGTGAGACTCCAACTCAAAAAAAAAAAAAACAAAACCCAGCAAAGTGGGAAAGTGAACTAGGAAAGGTGTAAGGGAGATGATGTCCAGGTGCGGTTGGTACATAGGTCCACTAATGAGTAATTACCATTGTGACAACTAGGACCCTATCTTAGCTTCTGCCTAGGAAGCTGTGTGGAGCACGCCTCAGGTTTTTACGACTCTAGGAATAAGGAAGCTTCATATTTATCCACTAACTCCTACCTCTCATAATTTGTGACCTGCTCCTAGGAACATTAACTTTCTGGCACTTCCTTACTGTCCGTGTTCAGGCCAGGCACATTTCTATGACCAGAGAAAGTCTGTCACACACTTCATCAGAAGTCGAGGTTCCAGCTCCATATGGCTCCTCCTCCAGAATTCTAGGTTCTGCAACCCCAGCCTCTTTGCTTTGTTCTCCCAGCCTTAGGATTGGTAGCTGCTTCCTATGTCTTGGCTGTGTCTGGCATGCAGACAGCACCTGTTATTGCTGGTTTCCTGGTTGATCACGGTGCTTCATGCCTGTAATCCCAGCAGTTTGGGAGGTAGAGGTGAAAGGATTGCCTGAGCCCAGAGGTTCAAGACCAGACTGGACAACATGGCGAGACCTTGTCTCTACAATAAGTCAAAAAATTAGCTGGACGTAGTATTGTATGCCTGTAGTTCCAGCTACTTGAAAGGCTAAGGTGGAAGGATTGCTTGAGCCCAGCAGGTTGATGCTGCAGTAGCCATGAGCATACTACTATGCTCCAGCCTGGGTGACAGAGTGAAGCTCCGATACAAAATAATAATAATAATGCTGGTTTCCTTTCCCTTCTGTCTCTGATTCATCTTAAGCTTTATTCAGCAAGCATTCCACTAACCAGGGAAGTCCAGTCCCTGTGCAGTCCAGTCCTTGCCATGCAGGAATGTGGGTCTATCCTCCATCTCAAGAGAACTCCAATCTTGCTGTCTAAACTGGGACTGGCTAGAACCTTTGTGGGTGTAGATTTTAGAATCTTGGTATACGCTCTGCTTGATGGACATAGAAGTTCCATGTGGCTTCAGACATACCATGCAGTTCCATACCTCGAGGCCTTTGCTTCATGTTACTTTGTCTCGGAGCATTGTACCTCCTGTTTCTTCCTTTTGTCATAACAAACTCCTGTTCTTCTTTCAAGATCTAAGTGAACCATCTCCTCTTCTTTCCCCGACTTCCATAAACAGGACTGTATCTTCCTCTTTGGAATTTTAAATGTACATGCATACATCTTTTTTTTTTTTTTGAGTTGGAATCTCACTCTGTCACCCAGAC
>CAUYQG010247699.1:0-11378 GCA_963574415.1 Tarsius wallacei | reverse complement strand
ATTTTTTGATTTATTGTAGAGATGAGGTCTCGCTTGCCCAGGCGGGTCTCGAACCCACGGGCTCTGGCAATCCACTCACCTCAGCCTCCCAAAGGCGCGGGATTACAGGCTGAGCCACCGAGCCCGGCTTCAAGAACTATTTTTTAAGTATCCACCGTGTTCCAGGAACTACTAACAAGTTTCAGAAATGAATAAGTCCATCTTTTACCTTAAGGAACTTACAGTCTACAGAGGAAAGTTGAAAGTAAAAAGGCTATTCTAATACATTGGGGTAAGTCTATGATAGGGGTAAGCAACAGGGGTATCTAGGAGAAATACAAAATTTTAGGTGAGTGGGAGGAAGGAAGTGGGGGAAGTCAGCAAGAGCTTCTGGAGGAAATATTATACAAGCAGAGAACGGAAGTCAATTAGAAACTGACTAGGCAAAAGTGGTAAGGTAGGAAAAGGTAGGACCTCCAGAGAGGAAGCCATGTATAAATGTTTAAAGAGAAAATTCTGCAATAATGAAATCCTGAGATTATGAAGGGCCTGATAGCATGGTAAGAAATTTGGCCTCAATCCTAGAGACAACAGGAGCCAATGAAGTAGGATTTTAAGCCAAAGAGGTCCTTTCTACATGTTCTGAAATGTACAAAAATGTACTGAGGAAGAAAAACTAGAGGAAGAAAGAACACACTGCTGCAACAAAGCAAATACAGTGGTGGCCTAGACTAGGTTAGTGGAAGTGGGGGCAGAGAGATACGGTTCAAGACAAGAGACTTTAGGCATCAATTTGACTCTAGTTTGGACACCTAAATAGAGGCCAGTACTAATCCTGAGATGTGAGGCTCAAATATAAGTAGGCTTAAGGTAGGGTAGGATGTAGAAGATGATGACTTCAGTTTCTGAAAATGTTGAGGTTAAGGTGCTTATGTTATGCTTAATTGGAACAGGCAAATAAGTGGTTGGATAAGTGGTGGGATAGAAAAATGTGGTGAGGATTAAAATCTAGAAGTCAACAGCCTACAGAAAGTTACTAATGACAGAAATTTAAAATCACTCAGTAAATGAGAACCAGTGACAGAACCTGAAGGAATATTAACTTTTTAAGCTGAGCAGAGAAGAAAGGCTGGCAAAAGAGGCTGAGAAGGAACAGCTAAGGATATGAGACAACCAGGAGAGAGTAATGTCATGGAACCAGGGGCAGAAGAGCGGTCAAGGAGGAAGGAATGGTCAATAGCACCAAATGTTACTCAAAGGTTAAGAAAGATAACAAGGGGGCAGCCCTTTCGGGCCCCCTCCCACTGTGGGAGCTCTTCTGTCCTCTCAATAAATCCTGCTTTAAAAAAAAAAATAAAGAAAGATAACAAAGTAGATGACTTCAGAGAAGCTTAACTCTGAAAGAAGAAGAAAGAAATGGCAATAGCCATTGAGAGTCCTGGGATCCAAGAAAATACTTATAAGATGTACACTTAAAGAAGAGAGAGACTCAGCTGAGTTTGAATGCTGTTGGAAGAAGCAATGAATTTATATATTTTTAGGTCAAATAAAGAGAATTGTATCACCAGACAGAACGAAAAAGTATAAAGACAGGACTTCAGGTAGGCCCACCCTAAGTATTTAATAGAGAAAGAACTGGATCTGATTTAGAGATTCCTTAGGTAATGTACATCTACTTAAATGTACTTCAACATGACATCAGACTTCCATTCTAAAGGATACAGAACCCAAACACCATTTCTATCTCGTCTTCCTTTTATTGACTTCATTATCTCACTGACCCACCAATGGGAAGAAACTTACAACCTGGGAAAATTTAGTTCCTCTTTATACAGTTATTTACCTTATGTTCTTAAATTGTAGTTTCTTAACCTAAAGGATATAATATTTGTTCTTATAATTTTCTTTGGAAAAATGTGTCTCTAATTTGTCAAATGTATATTCTTCTTCAATGAAATTTAAGCCAATTTAGAAACTTTGATTTGAAAGTCTTGTCTTTACATTAATAATATATGTATTTTATAACTTTTGGCAAAAAAGTACCTAATACATATTTTCATGACTCACTAATTCACCTTGTTAAAAAAAAAAAGATAGTGCTCTGGTAATAACCAGAGAGATAAAAATATAAATAGAAAACAAACATTTAAATTTGAAAGCCACTAATTCTTTCATCTCTACCTTTCAAATCATAGATACTACTTTGAAACGAACAAACAGAGCAACCTTTCTGTAATCTTTAGGCTATAAGGTCCTTATTATAAATGTTTGGTTCTCTTCAATAAATAAGAACTTTAAGGTTGATATTACTCCTAAAACTTACTGTCTTCCAGGAAATAACTTACCATCAGAATTTTAAAACATATATATTTATATATACACAGTATATACATATATTATAGATATATAATACAGATATGCTTTATACATTACATATAATAAAAAAATATATATATATAACAATGTAAGATCTTTCAAACCTAGCAAAAGTACAGGCATTTTTTTTTTAAAAAAGCATTACTGCTTGTAGAATTTCTTGATCACCAACTAAACAGTTTGCCAATATCTCAACAATAATGAGAACCAATCTGTCCCACCAGTATATGCCAATATTGTGTCTATAAATATGTGACTGTATGAAGTATAAAGTCTGTGACCCATAAGGCAGAAATTAATTTAATCTATGTCTAATGAAAACAAACCTAAATAGACATTTAGAGATAAAGCTGGTCCAGATGTTATCTGCAGACCACACTCATGTGTTGTTGTTGTTTTTTCCAATAGTAAATACATGATTAAAATCAGATTCTATAACACAATCTCTTCCACTTCTCACCTTGTTCCTGTATAAATAAATACTCTGTAACTGCTGTTTAAGAGGTGTCTTGATTTATTTATAGCTATATTTTAGAGTCATACTTATAACAGATACCTCTTCTGTGGAATGATAGCTTTAATGTTTTGTATTGATCTGGGCTCTGTTTTCAACCCTACGTGGATGCTGGCTGTTACACATACCTACACATCAGACCTGAAGATAGGTTGTTAAAACTTAAGTGATGACATGCATGTCTTTCTCCCTCACTGGCAAGAGAATACCCACCACCTGGAAGATCTGAACTAAATATAGAATTCAAATCTCTGCTATCTTCATGCGCCATAAAAAAAAAAAAAAAAAAAGACAGGGAACCAAGAGAAAAAACAAAAGAAAAACTACTGAATAACATCATCTTGTTAACTGCAATAGACTTAGTGAGAGGAAGTCATTACCTGGCACTGATGCATTTTCTGCCAGCTCACAAATGTTTTAGCCAGTTCACAGTTACCACCTAATTTCTCTTTAAGTCATATTTTCCTGAAACTGTGTTAGGCAACTTATGTGACAGGATCAGGCTTCCTCACACCAACTAGGCAAACATAGGAATGGCTCAGGAATGAGGGATCGTAGTCAGAGAGTCTAGAAAGCAAGGCAAGTCAGTTAAAAAAAAGGAGGCAGTTCTACATGGAAACATGTCAAACACTGTAGGAAGGGCAGAGGACAATTAAGATTTATTGAGCACCTAGTATGCACCAGATACTAAGTCAAGGAACTTTACACATGCTATCTTTTTTGATATCTTAATATCTTTATGAAGTAGGTATTATGATCACTGTTTTAGAAATGACACTGAAGCATATAAAATAAAATTAAAACAAACTATATATATATATACATATATATATATATATATATAATCAGTAGGTAGAATCTAGATTTTAAATAGGTTCACTCAGTATTAAATATTAAGCTATTTTCACTTCCCCCATGTAGTGACATGCACCATATTATACAAATATTTTCTTTTGATGTTATATCTACACTGCAGTTCTACAGTCAGGGATTCTTAAGTGTTAGTTCCAAAAAATTAGTACAAATCATTCTTTACCTCAAAAAGAGAGATTATCTCCCAGCAGTTTTTGGAGAAACAGGCTGAATCTGCTTTCAATCCCAAATGCTTGGTAAGGCAACATAGAAATATTTGTGAGATTGTTATTCTCATTATAGAATGAGCACACATTACATTTTCACCTCTTTTCCAGAAGAAATTGATCAGGGCTTTAAAGTAACAGCCAAGAATTTCTTTATGTAATCTTCCATGGCAGTTTTAGAATATCTGATGCAAAAATGAATAAATCACTTTTTGTTATAATAATCATAATAAAACAAAAACTTATCATGAATTGAACATTTCATGGGCTAGATCCTGTGCTAAGTATCTTCCATGCATTATCTTAGTCAATACTCACGACACCACTTAGTATCAAATGAGGAGACTGAGGCCCAGAAGTGTTAAGTTACTTGCTCAAAATCATATAGCAACTTAAGTGGTAGGCTAAAATACAAATCCAGGTCAGCCTGCCCTGATAAATCATGTTCCTAAAACACAACACATCATCTCCAATTAATTATTTGTTGCTGGTGTTATGTTACAATTCCTTCTAATGTCAAACATGCAAGAGGAATTATAGGTGAGACACAAATGTGGTGACGAAGGGGCCATGGGTGAATAGTGTAAGAATATATCTATAGCAGATGACTTATAATGTAACCAAGAAGCAAATGAAAAAGATCTCTCTCTCTCTCTCTCTCTCTCTCTCCCCTCCCCCACAATAAAACAAAGAGGGAGAAGAGATAGCTTAAAATAAGCAAATCTTAGCCGGGCTCAGTGGCTCAGCCTGTAAACCCGCGCTTTGGGAGGCTGAGGTGAGTGGATTGCCTGAGCCTGTGGGTTCGAGACCCGCCTGGGCAACTTGGCGAGACCTCATCTGTACAATAAACCAAAAAATAGCCAGGCGTGGTAGCGCATGCCTGTAGTTCCAGCTACTTGGAAGGCTGAGGTGGAAGGATCGCCAGAGCTCAGCAGGTCGAGGCTATGGTGGCCGGAAGCGGCCACTGCACTCCAGTCTGGGCGACAGAGTGAGACTCCAACTCATAAACAAATAAATAAATAAATAAACAAATCTTCATCTTTAAAGTGAGATTTAGTAACATAATGCTTTTTAATTGATGAATTCCAGGAAATAATTTTTAAAAATCTTTCAAAGCTAAAATGAATAAAGCATAAGTTCCAGTAAATATCTGGTCTTATTGGCAGCAACACACCAAGATCTGAAGTTTTAAGCTAGTTGATTTATCAGACACTCTAATCATGCAATGAGTTCCATTGTAAAACTGTTCAAAGAAGCTCTCACTTCGTATCCCATGACTCTGCTTTAGCGTTGAATGCAGACTGGCGCAGATATTATATTGCACTCCTACTCAGACATTCCTTTCCTTCACCACCACTTACAGTACTCACTGCAGCTAAATTGACCCATAGGCACAACTCAATAGGCATAGAGGATTGAGATATTCACATGACAACCAATTTTACACTAGACTAGAATTAAAAGTTGCTTTTAAAGTGACAAGAAGAGAGGTCAAAAATATATACCATTTCCTTGGCAGCAAAAGAACCACACTGTCTCCATGCTAAGATAGAGGCTAGTTGTATAATGACCCATAAGAAAGTTATCAAAATTTAATTTTCTAATCAAATGTCTTGATTTCAGATCAGAATGACATCAGAAGCGGCTCCAATAGAATGATTTTTTTTTTCCTTTTCTTTTTTTGTTTCTGTTTTTTGTTTTATTTTGTTTTTGAAAGTGAAAAAACAAGATTTATTGAGAGGACAGAAAAGCTCCCAGAGTGGGAGGGGCCTAAGGGGGTTGCCCTGATTTTTTCAATGTAGACTTTATCTCCTGTGTTTGTGAGGACTGTAAATTCTTTTAAAAGCAATCTCTTAGAATAATAGCCACAGGGTGACAATAAATTAAACCAAAGCAACTGTTATTAATCCTAACAACAAACTCATTTCCAGATTTCAGGTTCCAATGATCTTGACCTTGGTTTAAAGTTGAAGTGAGACACAACAGAGGTCTTAAAAACTGCAGCTTAAATCTGAGTGAGTACCTACACATATTCTTGCAAATTCTTTATTTGACTAGCATCTAAACTTCCCATTTTGACACTAGAAGTGACTCAACACATCTGGAGTACTGTTTTGACAGTATTCCTTATTTATACTCCCAGATCCATTGCAATCATCCAGGCTTAGCAATATAAATTTCAAGAATACACTCTATCATAATAACATGTCATGAAAATCAGCATTTTTTGGTTTTGTAAAAATATATTAAGAATGGTCTTTATCTTTTCTATTGCTCCTATCACTATATTTCCAAGGCATAAGGTTTTTTACGTTTTCATAGGTTAGATGTCTAAAGTTCAGTTTAGGATTCAGGGTTATACCATACAATAGGGCCCTCACTAGACAGTGGAAGCTAATTAATTTAAATTGGGAGAAGATGAAATTCTGTCCTGTCTGCATATTAAAACTTTGGTCAAATGGTACCTTTCCAGGGAATCAGGAGAAAGGAATATATTTCATTTCTTTTGAGTAGCTGTTGTTAATTTTGAATAGTTCTAGGCTACAGACATGCACATTTAAAGAGAAATCTCTCCTTAAGGACCCCAAACTGATTGTTATTAATGTTTGTTATCACTCTGCTTTCTATAATATAGAGACCTCATAGTCAGTGTACCATCCATG
This sequence comes from Tarsius wallacei, assembly GCA_963574415.1. Classification (NCBI taxonomy): domain Eukaryota; kingdom Metazoa; phylum Chordata; class Mammalia; order Primates; family Tarsiidae; genus Tarsius; species Tarsius wallacei. The sequence goes on along the minus strand of CAUYQG010247699.1, from coordinate 4,767 downwards.
CACATCAATTTCTTCCTTTGATTTTCAGTGGTAAATCTAAGGGTCAGTGAGATGTTCTTTGAAATGTCCTATGTGGTACTGTTATAGGAAAGACAGAGTATCATTATAATCTTCAATTGATAGAAGAAAACATAATAATACTTGGATTTCTACTCTGAATCTGAAGTTATTTGTCATTAAATTAATTTCAATGGTAATTCTATTTATAGTCCAGGATTATTCCTGAAAGTTCAGAGTACACAGAATTGCTAAGGGGTCAATTAATTATGCCTATCTTTCAACAAAGTAAAGACAATTGCTGGTAACACATCTTAAGCGGTATCTTTGAATTAATAACATGAACTACATAGACATCAATGGAAAATATTGCTATACATATATTACAAACCTGGGTCACTGTTCTTATTCTGGAATTTTAAGTTGATTTATTGTTTAATTTTATTATGAAATCTTACCATGATATTTTCCTCTTGGAGGATCACAAATTATTATTTTTAAATTCTTTTTATTTATTTTAAAGATGTGGGGTACAATTCAGGATTAGGCAGATAAGTGATTGCTATACAGTTAAGCTTTGGGTCTCTCTTTGGTCCCCACTTCACCTGGTTTGAGATCAGGTACCCTTATTGATGTTATGTGTCCCCCTCCCTCCGCTGGCAGTTTCCCACTGCCAAACCCTTTCTTATAGTAATATGGTAAATGTTCAGGGCCTGCTTATGAATGAGAACATGTGGTACTCAATTCTTTGTTTCTGTGATAGATCACTGAGTATTATAGACCCTAAATACATCCAAGTTGCTGTGATGTCTATAATTTTATCCTTCTTTATGGCTGTGTAATATTCCATTGTGTATATGTACCACTTTTTTAAATGGAGGATCACAAATTAAAGCACTTTTTTCTTCTTTGTATTTGATCACATCTGTGTTTTCTTTCTGCTTTTCTTCCTCTTATCTCTTGTCCTACTGTTTAACTGTATGTAATCTTCATTCATATTTATTATCTCCTTTATAATTTTTAAGGAGAAGTTCCTAATTTTTTAGGTGGTGAACAGAGTGTATTTTTCTTTTCCAGTTCTTCTCTCTCCTATTGTTCCCAAATTCTTAACTCAAAGTCCCTTAAAAGATCAGTATTTCAACAGCCAGGAATTTATAGTTTCTGTCAATTCAGGTGGCTACTGCCTCTCGGATCTAGAAAGGCAAGAGGAAAAAAGAGCACTTTTCTTCTCCCTCCATGCCCTGAGATATCTTGGCAGAGGAAGACTTGGCAGCACTGTCATCATGGCTATATTAAACTTAAGCATGAAGAAGCAAGAAATAAGATGGGAAAAACAGTTTACTCTCAAGCCTGGAAAACCAGGGTAGGAGTAGGAGAAGGGGGAAGAGTATTGGACAATGGCAGAAGTTCATTTAGAGAAAGAATTCCACAATTCTAAAGCACTTTACAATGGTGTGCACCAATTCTTCCTCAGTGTGTTAGGCAGTTTACTAAGGTCATACAGATTGGTAGATTGAACAAATGAATTTCAGGATTAAATGGTAGAACTGAAATGTATGGCCTCTGATACTTGCTGCAAGAAGAGCAAAGAAAGTTTTAAAAGAAAGAGTCTCCAAGAAATAGTATAAGGAGAAAAAAGCAAAACTGGGTCTATTTAGGACTAGAAAGAAAAAGCTGTCTGGGGGAAGTCAGACATCTTCAATTACAAATAGGTGTGGGTAGGTGCTGGTGAGTATTTTTTATTTTCATTGAAGCCAGGACAAAAGGAAATGAGCTTAAATTGCAACAGGAGGGCTTGAAGTTAAACATTAAGGGAAAAAACCTCCCTGATGAGAAGTCTGGTGAGATAATGGAACACATAATTGAGAGGTTTGTGGAAGCCTATCCCTAGAGATGCTTAAGAATAAACATCTATCTTTCTGGGATGGTTTTAGATGCAGAAGGGCCTGGAGTATTAGAATGGAGACTTTTAGATTTATCTTCCAATCCTAAAATAATACTGCTTTATGTAATGAGACAGACCATTTCCTTGGTAAATCTACAGAAGCTACAATGAATGGGGGAGGGAGAAGCACGCAACAGCACTATCTTATTTTGACCTTACTTGCATAAAAGCAATTCTCAAAGCACCTGAACCAAAGCTTATACTTATATCCAAGTGTGGCTAATCGTATAATGGTTAATGAACACATCTAGTGAAGACTTCATAGAGTTGCAGCAAGTTTGGACCATGCTCCTTCATTAAACAAAGGGATTGTAAAAATGTCTTCATTTAGAAAGGGAAGCAGTCAAATTAGTTGTAGTGTGATGGGAAGACTGAAGTAAGTTTGTTTATCTTATTCCTCCCCAGAATAATTCAGTATGATCCCTAGACTGGTTTGGAGAAAATCCAGGTTGTTCTACATTATGCCAGGGCCCAGAAAAAGGTATCCTACATATACCCATCTATCCTGCACCAAGCATCTACCATGCACAGGCCCTAAGCTGAGTGCTAGGAGTACCAAAAGCACAAAACACAACCCCTGTCTTCAAGGTGACCACAGCAGGGTTGGGTTAGGGAAAATACAATGCAATCCCAGTGACTGGATATGCTGGGCAGATGGATATAGAGAGGTGTTGGAAGTTGTTGGAAGTCAAGGAGAGGCAAAAATGGCCTTAGACAATAATGGAGTTATGAAATACTAAAGGAGTCAGTCAGCTGAAGTGGACAAGATGGAAATCCTAGGCAGAGGAGCAACATGCCTGGAGACAAGGAAGACCTGGGGAAAAGGGAGAACATGCTTCCTTCTGGGGGCTGCATACAGGAGAAAATGATAGCAGCATATGTTGTTGGGGGCAAGTGAGAGCAGAGAGGCTGGAGACACAGACACCAGATTATGAAGGGACTCATGGGTCATGGCAGATAATAAGGAGTTTCTTGTGAAGGCAGTGAAGGACTTCAGGCTCTGGAGAGACATGATCAGATCACATGTGCCTATATAGGTTGCACAAGACAAATAAGCCCAGCTGGCAGAATATTTGGCTAAGATTTCTCAGTTTGTGGACAGTGGTTAGGTCAGGTGAACATTCAAGTAATTACCAGGCTCTTCAGTCTTTTATGTCCAAGCCACAATCCCATTTTTATTGGAGTAGGCTACTATCTGAAGCTTCAGCCAGGCAAGCCTGCTGGCTCATCCTGTTTCTATGCCCAACAGCTAAATGAGGAAGTAATAATCCTTAGGACCACTCTCGACATACACATTTTTTAAAGAAAAAAATCGTGGTTGGCTAATTTCATTCTTCAAGAGCAGCTTATATCACTTGTGCCCTTCTGACACCAGGAATTAAAAAATTAAAATGTCAAGAGTTACAGAGTTCTATTTCATCTTCATCTACTATCCTGTGGTTTCAGAACAATTATCATAGTGATTTACCCATCAGCTGTGCAATGTTTATTCCTGGTCTCCAATAGACACAAAAATGTTTAGGAAATTAAGTACGAAGATAAGTGTGACCATTGGGGACAATTCTCTTGCTGACGATCATTTTCACCAAAAGCAGGGAGCAGTGTTATGAATCATCTGTGACCACTTATGCTTAAGCTGAATACATTAAAGTTTTATGGTTTCGACACAAGAAGCCAGTCATAATTCTGCACATCAAGGCACTAATGTGTTGGGTCTAATTGTACTTCGATGAAGTGAGCCAGGAATGCACAGCAGTCAACCGTATTTTGCTATAAAATGAAAATTATGAATCTCTAATCATAAGCAAGGGTTCTTTTTTAAAATTCATTATTCATGATTTCATTCTCTCTAAATTATTCATTTTCTCAAATGTTATTGCTGCAGCCTTTTAAACTTTTCTACTCCTCCACTTTCAAGTGATAAATGCCTAAGAACTAAGCGATTGCCAGCCTTTGAATGTAATAAAAATGCTTTTCAACGTGCTGCTGGCTTCTGCTCACAATTATCCTGGATTATGAATGCAGGTGGGCCATTCAAGGTTAGCACTGTCACCTTTCATTTGATCTAAGAGATAACAGGTTCATTAAAAATGGCCTATTTCAAGAATTTTCATTTCAAATAAAACCTAAATTTTGAAACGGGGTCTCTTCTGTGATCTGGTCCCCTCCCACATTACCAACACCATCTTAGGTCTCTCCCAAGTCACAGTGGCCTCCTTTCCTACCTCCTTGAATCTTTTGTCTATCTGGTCCTCTCCCTCTGGATGCCTGGCCCCTCCCCGAACTCTTACTCCCAATCCCACCAAGTATATCTTCACACTGTGGGCTCCTTCCCATCCTTCCAGCCTGTCTTCACATGCCTCCTCCTCACAAAGACTCCTTCTAGCACCCCCTCCCTCGCCATCTACTCTTTATCACACTATGTGTCATTTTACTTATCAGTTTGTAATTATTTTTGTTGTTGTTGTTTGTGTACTGTTTTTCTTCCCCATTAGAAGGGATGCCTTATTATGTTCCCCACTGTATACCCAAGCTCTAGTATGGCAACAGGCAGAGTAGGTACTGAACAAGGATTTCTAACTCTGTTAAATAAGCTCAATGTGTCTGTCCCCAATTTGCCTCACTTCTTTTTTTTTTTTTTTTTTTAACTTTTAGATTCAAAGGTATACATGTGTCTTCATTATATGGACATGTTGTATAGTGGTGGGGATTGAGTTTCAGTTGTAAGATGACTAAGTATGAGATTGAACTAGAGAACTGTGGCAGTTAGGTAGCCTAGGGTAAAAATAACTTTGTTTTTAAATAATCTTGAAATAATCATCATA
>CAUYQG010247696.1:0-12081 GCA_963574415.1 Tarsius wallacei | reverse complement strand
TAATGGTGGTGGGTATCTATCTGAGGATGGGGAGACACCTCTTATCAACAAGGGTACCTGAACGAAATATTTTTGTATGCCTAACCCCTAACTGTACCCCACAATAACATAATAAAATAAAATAAAATAAAATAAAAAATTAAATTTTTAATTTTGATAAAATATATATAACATTTACCATTTTTTAAATCATTTTAAGTGTACATTTAGTGGTATTAAATACATTCACATTGTTGTGCAACCATCACTACCACCCATTTCCAGAACTTTTCAATCATCTTACAAAACTGAAACCTATACAACATCAAACAATATCTCCCCATTTCCCCTCTATCCAGTACCTGGCAACCACCATTCTGCTTTCTGTCTCTGTGAATCTGACTACCCTAAGTACCTCATATAGGTGGAATCATAGAATATTTGTCTTTTTGTGATTGGCTTATTTCACTTAGTATAATGTCCTCAAGGTTCATCCATGTTGTGGTATATGTCAGAATTTCCTCCTTAAGGCTGAATAATATTCATTGCATTGGCTGTATATGCCAGATTTTGCTTATCCAGTCATCTGTTGGAAACTCGGGTTGTTTCCACCTTTTGGTTATTGTGAATAATGTGAATAATGGGTATGCAAATATGTCTTCAAGTCTCTGCTTTTAATTCTTTTGGGTGTATTCAGAATGAAATTACTGGATCATTAAATTAGCCAGGCATGGTGGCAAGCACCTGTGGTTCCAACTACTTGGAAGCCTGAGGTGGAAGGATCACTTTGAGCCCAGCAGGTTGAGGCTGCAGTGGCCGTGAATGTGCCACTGCACTCCAGCCTGGGCAACAGTGAGACTCTGGTTTAAAAAAAAAAAAAAAAGAAAGAAAGAAATTGCTGGATCGTATGACGATTCTACTTTTTGTTTTCTCAAGAATTACCGTACTAAGATTTCTTTTTAAATAAAAGACCTTTCTTAGAGCAGTTTTAGATGCACAGCAAAATTGAGAGAAAGATACAGAGATTTCCCATACCCAGGGTCCCACACATGCACACCCTCCCTGTTATCTACACTTCCCCACCAACTGTTACAGTTGATGAACCTACATTGGCACACCATTATCACCCAAAGGTCATAGTTTACATTAGGTTTCACTCTTTGTGTGGTACATTTTATGGGTTTGAACAAACAACAGAGTATTTTCACTGCCCTAAATGTCTTCTGTGTTTTGCCTATTCCTCCTTCTCTTCCTCAACCCCTAGCAACCACTGACTGTGTTTTACTGTCTTCACAGTTTTGCCTTTTCTAGAATGCCATACAGTTGGAATCATACAGCATGTAGCCTTTTAAGTTGGGCTTCTTTCATTTAGTAATAAGCATCTAAGTTCTCTCCATGTCTTCTGATGCCTTGGTAGCTCATTTCTTTTTAAGCTACCAAGTGAATAATATTTCACTATCTTGATGTACCATAGTTTATCCATTTCACCTATGGAACACATTTGGTTGCATACAAGTTTTGGCAATTATGAGTAAAGCTGCTATAAATATCCGTGTACAAGTTTTCAAAGGTACCAAAGAGCACTATTGCTTATGATAAGAGTATGTCAGAAACCACTAAACTGTCTTCCAAAGTGACTGTATCATTTTGCATTTCTACCAGCAATGAATGAGAGTTCCTGTTGCTGCACACCCTCACCAGCATTTGGTGTTGTTAGTTCTCTGGATTTAGGCCTTTCAGATAAGTGTGTAGTAGTATCTCTTATGGTCTCACTTTGTTGCCCAGGCTGGTCTCAAACTCTTGGGCTTCAGGCAATCCTCTCACCTCAGTCATCTAAAGTACTGGGATAACAGACATGAGCCACCCTTGCCCGGCTCATTGTTTTTATTCTTTTTGGGTTTTTTTTGTTTTTTTTTTTTTGAGCTGGAGTTTCACTCTGTTGCTCAGGCTGGTGTACAGTGGCATGCTCTCGGCTACCGCAGCCTCGAACAGCTGGGCTCAGGCGACCCTTCCATCTCAGCCTTCCAAGTAGCTCGAGCTACAGGCGTATTCCACCACAACTGGCTAATGAACATGTTTTCATATGCTTATTTACCATGTGTGTATCTTCCTTGGTGATGTGTCAAATTTCTTGACCAATTTTTTAATCAAATTAAATTCTATTTTATTTAATTGATAAATTATTTGGGGGGTTTTGAGTCGGGGTCTCACTCTGTCACCCAGGAGTGCAGTGGTACAATCACAGCTCACTACAGCTCAACCTCCTGGGCTCAGGGAATCCTTCTACCTCAGCCTCCTGAGTAGCTGGACTTACAGGTGCATGCCACCACGCCTGGCTAATTTTCTAATTTTTTTGTTGAGATAACGTCTCACTGTTGCCCAGGCAGGTCTTGAATTCCTGGACTCAAACAATCCTCTCACCTCAGCCTCCCAAAGTGCTGGGATTACAAGTGTGAGCCACTGCCCCCGGCCCTGTTTTTTTTTTTTTTAATAGTAGTCATAATAATGAGTGTGAAGTGGTATCTCATTGTGGTTTTGATTTGCGTTTCCTTAATGATTAGTGATCTTGAGTATCTTTTTATGTGTGTATTAGTCATTTGTATATCTCTTTGAAAAAATGTTCACCCAAGTCCTTTGTTCATTTTATAATCAGATTTTTTGTTATTGTTGAGTTGTAGTTCTTCATATATTTTGGATATTAGCCCCGTTATCAAATATATGAGTAACAAATATTTTCTCCATTTCCATATATTGCCTTTTCACTCTGTGGTGTCCTTTGATGCAGAGAAGTTTTAAATTTTGAGGTAGTCCTTTCATCTGTTTTTACTTTTGTTACCTCTGGTGTCATTTCCAAGAAATTTTTGCTAAATCTAATGAAGCATTTCATTTTGCTTTCATCTAAGAGTTTCACAATTTTTTTTTTTTTGAGTTGGAGTCTTACTCTGACACCCAGGCTGGAGTACAGTGGCACACTCCCAGCCACCACAGTCTCTATCTGCTGGGCTCAGGTGATTCTTCTGCCTCAGTCTTCCAAGTAACTGGAACTACAAGCTCACACCACCATGCCCGGCTAATTATTTATTTATTGTAGAGATGAGGTGTCACCAAGTTACCCAGGCTGGACTCAAATCTCTGGGCTCAGGCAATCCTCTCGCCTCTGCCTTCCAAAGTGCTGGAAACTACAGGCATGAGCCACCATGCCTGGCCAAGTTCCATAATTTTAGCTCTCATAGCAATTTGATCCGTTTTTAGATAACTTTTGTATATGGTATAAAATAAGGTACAACTTCATTCTTTTCATGTGGATATCCATTTTTCCAAGTATTATCGTTTGAAAAGATTTTCCTTTCTCCATTGTATGGTCTTGGCACCCTTATTATAATCATTTGACCATATATGTGAGGGCTTATTTCTGGGATTTCCATTCTATTCCTTGGTCTATATGTCTTTAATGTTAGTATCACGCTGTTTTGATTACTGTAGCTTTGTAATAAGTTTTGAAATTAGGAAGTATGAAACTTTTAACTTTGTTCTTTCTCAAGATTGTTTTGGCCATTCAGGATCCCTTGAGGTTTTATATAAATTTTAAAATGTATTTTTCAGCTGGGTACAGTGGCTCACACCTATAATCCCAGCATTTTGGGAGGCCAAGGCAGGTGTATTGCTCGAGCCTAAGAATTTGAGATCAGCCTGGGGAACATAGCAAAACTGCATCTCTACAAAAACTAAGAAAAATTAGCTGGATGTGGGATTACATGTGCCTGTAATCCCAGCTACTCAAGATGCTGAGGTGGAAGGATCACCTGAGCCCAGGAAGTTGAGGCTGTAATGAGCTGTGATCGTTGTGATCATGCCACTGCCCTCCAGCCTGGACGACAGAGTGAGGCCCTGACTCAAAATAAACAAACAAACAAATAAATAAAATGAATTTTTCTGTTTCTGAAAAAATGACATTGGATTTTGAGAATTGAGTTACATCTGTAGATAGCACTGGGAAGTATTGATATCATAAGAATATTAAGACTTCCACTCTGTGAACACAGAGTGATTTTCTATTTATTTGTATCATCTTTAATTTCTTTCAAAAACATTTTATAGTTTTCATTGTATGTCTTTTTTCTCCTTGGTGAAGTTTATTTGTAAGTCTTTTATTGTTTTTGATAGTATTGGAAATGAAATTTCTTTTTTTTTAATTTTTAATTTTAAGGATGTGAGGTACAATTCAGGGTTGGATATACAAATGTTCATTTTGCAGGTACCGTTGTTGATGAGGCGTGTCCCTCCTTCCCTGGCAGATTCCTACTACTGCCAATGCTGCCTCCCACCCCCACCCTGGCCACCTATCAGTTTCCTGCTACTGAAAATCCTTTTCTTATAGTATTGTGATAATTGTTCAAGGTCCGCTTATGAATGAGAACATGTGATACTCAGTTTTTTGTTTCTGTAATAGATCATTCAGTATTATAGACTCTAAGTCCATTCAAGTTGCTGCGAAGTAAAAATGAAATTTTTACTTTGTTTATTCTTAGGGTATAGAAACACACTGATTTTTCTGTGTTGATTTTGTATCCTATAATTTTGCTGAATTTGTTTGTTATAACAGGCTTCTGGTAGAATTTTTAGAATTGTCATGTAAAATGGAAAAGAAAATTTTACTTCCTCCTTTTCAATTTAGAGTTTTCCACATATAAGATTATGTCATCTATGAATGAAGATAATTTTACTTCTTTCTTTTGAATTTGAATGCCATTTATCTATCTATCTTCTATTTATTTATTTATTTTACTGCCTAATTGCTCTGGCTAGAACTTCCAGTACTATGTTAAATAGAAATGTCGAAAGTAGTTATCCTTGTCTTGTTTGTGATCTTAGAGGGAAAACTTTCAGTCTTTCACCATGGTGCTATGTTTTTTGTTGGTTTGTTTGCTTGTTTTGAGACAGGGTCTCACTCTGTGGCCCAGTCTGGAGCGCAGTGGTGAGATTCCAGCTCACCACAGCCTCGATCTCCTGGGCTCTTCTGTCTCAGCCTCCTGAGTAATTGAGAGTACAGGTGCATGCCATCGCACCTGGATAATGTTTGTAGTTTTGTTTTTGTTTTTGTTTTTGTTTTTGTTTTTGAGTGGGAGTCTCACTCTGTTGTCAAGGCTGGAATGCAGTGGCACACTCATGGCTACTGCAGCCTTGATGTGCTGGGCTCAGGCGATCCTCCTGCCTCAGCCGTGCAAGTAGCTGGAACTACAGGCATGTACCACCACACCCGTCTAATTTTTTGTTTTATTGTAGAGACAAGGTCTTGCCAAGTTGCTCGAGCTGGTCCCAAACCCCTGGGTGCAGGCAATCCTCTTGCTTCTACCTCCCAAAGTGCTGGGATTACAGGCATGAGCCACTGCACCTGGTATGTTCATATTTTTTTGTAGAGACAAGATTTCACTATATTGCCCAGGTTGGTCTCAAACTCCTGGGCTCAAGTGATTCTCCTGCCTCAGGCTCCCAAAGTGCTGGGATTACAAGTGTGAGTCACCTTACCCGGCCTACGTTTGCTGTTTTTAAGATGAGAGAAATGGCATGACTGTATGAAGATGAGAATAATCCAGCAGAGGGAAAACTTGATGAGGCAGGATAAAAAAGGGAGTCCTGCTGGAGCAATGGTCTTGAGTAGGTAAAAGGAACTCACAAGTGATGGTGTTGGCCTTAGTGTAAGAATAGAAATAGTCAATTTATAGTTATACCCTGAAAGGCAGAGTATCTAGGCAATGATGCTGGAAGGTAGATGTGGTAGGAGGAGTATGTGGAACTTCCATAAAATTGAGGCTGTAACCACAGATCTTAAAATAGCAGGCACCTCTCCATTGTTTAGACTTCAACTCAAATGTCACCCCATATGAAGGAGCCTCTCCTGCCATTTCTATCACAATATCCTGGCTTATTTTCTTCACAATATTTACCTCTATAAGAAATTGTCTTCCTTTCTTCCTTACTTATATCTGTGTTTATTATTGAATTGAAAGTTCCACGAGAACAGGAACTGTGTCATTCTTGTTCAGTTCTGAATTTTCAGCAGTGCTTGATACATGGCAGGTGCTCCATAAATCTTTATTAAATGATTGACTGAATGAAAGGAATGGGCTAAGGACTGGACCACAAGAAAAGTGGGAAAACAAAGAATAGCGTTTTTAGGCTGGACACAGTGGCTGACGCCTATAATCCCAGCAATCTGGGAGGCCAAGGTGAGAGGATTGCCTGAGCCCATAGGTTCAAGACCAACCTGGGCAACTTGGTGAGACCTCAACTCTACAATAAATCAAGAGAAATTAGCCTGGCATGATGGTGCATGCCTGTAGTACCAGCTACTTGGAAGGCTGAGGCAGAAGGATCGCCTCAGCCCGGCAGGTCGAGGCCACAGTGACCGTGAGCATGCCACTCACTCCAACCTGGGTGACAGAGTGAGATTCTGACTCAAAAAAAAAAAAAAAAATAGCGTTTTACGTCATTAAGGGTAAAAAAAAAAAGTACAAAGACCATACTGAGACTTTAGTTGAACTTGAATACCATGAACTACGTGTCATGGTTCCAGTCTTAAGGCTTGTAAATTTTCTTTTTGACAGTGCCCAGAATCTTGGGCACAGGATTTTTTCATCCAAGGTAGGGGGTAGGAGTGCAGGGCATCTCCAGCAAGGCCCAAAGATTGAGCAAGTTGTGCTGATGAGGCAGAGCTGAAAAATATACCCTAAACAGGGAAGGAAGTGAGGCAAGGAGGGGGAAATGGGCTGAGAGAAACAAGGGCTTCACTTCTACATGGCACTTTGTGGTCAGATATTTCGTGTGGCGTGACGGATTTTATGCTGAAAGGGTGGAATGTTGTAATTGTAGGACTTCCTTTTCTGATCCCAAATTGGTTTCCCTGTAACTTCCTCTTTTGGTCTTGTTCTGTCATCTAGAATCAAACATGCAGTTCTTTTCCTTCTACACTGAGTCAAGAGTTTTTGCTCTTAAAAAATGTTGCTCTCTCCTATACAGTACAGTCTTCTCTTCTTCAACACAAACCCCATCGCCACTTCTTTTATTACTCAGATCATGGGAGGCACTTTATGAGCCACTTAAAACCACATGCAGTGGAAGGAATTGAACACTAACTTGAATCTTCAAGGCTATTTAAGAATATGTTAGTTCTTTTTTAGGTATGATAATGTGTGTGATATTGTGGTCAAGTTTAACAAAGAATGATTGACAAAGACATCACAAGGAAAGAAAACTACAGACCAATATCTCTTGTGAATATAGATACAACAATTCTCAACAAAATTCTAGCAAACAAAATCTAGCAAAATGTAAAAAGAATTATACACTATGACCAATCAGATTTATCCCAAGAGTGCAAAGTTGGTTTAATATCTGAAAACCAATGTAATATACCAGATTAATAGAATAAAAAATAAAAACCACGTGATTATGACATCTGCAAAAAAAAATTGATGTCATTTTAACAGTGAAAGACTCGATGCTTTTGTCCTAAGATCAGTAAAAAAGTTCTCACCACTTCTCTTTAATGTTGTATTAGAGATCCTAGCCATGAAAATTAGTCAAGAAAAGAAATAAGTGGCATCCAGATTGGAAAGCAGGAAATAAAATTATCTAAATTTACAAATATGATCACATATATTAAAAATCCTAGGGGCAAACCCTTCAGGTCCCCTCTCACTGTGGGAACTTTTCTGTCCTCTCAATAAATCCTGCTTTCTCAAAAAAGAAAAAATCCTACAGATTCACTGAAATGCATTAGAATTAATCAACAAATTCAGCAAGGTTGCAAGATATAAGATCAATATACAAAACGATTACATGTCAATACACTTAGAATGAACATTCCGAAAATTAAATTAACAAAAATATTTCATTTACAATAGTAGCAAAAAAGAATAAAATACTTAGAAATAAGTATAACAAAAGAAGAGCAGACTTACACTCCTAAAACTAATCTCAGCACTTTGGGAGGCTGAGGCCAGAAGACTGCTTAAGCCCAGGAATTTGAGACCAGCCCAGGCAACATAAAAAAGACCTTGTCTCTACAAAAAAAAAATGTTTTTAAATTAGCTGAGTGGGTGGTGCATGCTAAGGTGGGAGGATTGCCTGAGCCCAAGAGGTGGAGTCTGTGGTGAGCCATGATCATGTCAATGCATTACAGTATGGGTGACAAGAGTGAGACTCCAAACAAAAAGAGGGAGAGAGAGAGAGAGAGATGGAGGGACGGAAAGGGGGAGAGAGAGAGAAGGGGAGAGAGAAAGAGAGATGGTGGGCCGGGGTGGGGGGGGAGAGAGAGAGAGAGAGTGAAAGAGAGAACAAAAACAACTGTTGGCAAGAATGTGGAGAAATAGGAACCCTCATATATTGCTGCTGGGAATGTAATATGGTGCAGCCACTGTGGAAAACAGTTTGACAGTTCATCAAAAAGTTAAATATAGGCCATTGGCTTACTTGACTCTGGTGTGACCATGTGCTCATGGAGCTATGACTGCCGCCATGTTTTCTGGCTTTGGCCCCCTCCCCTACCTTGGGGAGGTGAGTCTCTGCTTTCTCTCTCTAATTTACTTTCTAAATAAACTATATTTTCTTTCTTTCTTTTATTTTTTTTGAGTTGGAGTCTCACCCCATTGCCCAGGCTAGAGTGCAGTGGCACGCTCCCGGTCACCGCAGACTCGACCTGCTGAGCTCCGGCCATCCTTCCACCTCAATCTTCCAAGTAGCTGGAACTACAGGTGCATGCTACCACACCCAGCTAATTTTCGATGTATTGTAGAGACGAGGTCTTGCCAAGTAGCCTGGGCAGGTCTTGAACCTGCGGGCTCAGGCAATCCAATTGCCTTGGCCTCCCAAAGTGCTGGGATTACAGGCTGAGCTACCGAACCCGGCCTAAACTATATTTTCTAATAAAAAAAGTTAAATATATAATTACTATATGATCCAATAATTCGACTCCTAGCTATAAACCCAAAAGAATAGAACAGGAGTATTTTGTACCAAAATGTTACTATCAGCACTATTCACAGCAGCCAAAATGTGGAAACAATTCAAATGTCCATCAGTGGATAAAAGGATAAACAGAATATGGCATATATATACAATAGAATATTATTTAGTCATGGAAAGCAAGGAAGTACATACTAACAACATAAATGAATCTTGCAAACATTAGGTTAAGTGAAATAAACCAGACATAAAAGGACAAATATTATATGAGTTCACTCATATTAAATATCTAGAATAGGCAAGTTCATTGAGACAGTTAGTAGATTAAAGATTATCAGAGTTCAGGGGTAGAGAGGATAGGGAGTTATTGCTCAATAGGTACAGAGTTTCTGTTTGGCATGATAAATAGCATTGTAAATACCAGTGCTGCTTGCACAACATTGTGAATGTAATTAAAGCCACTGTATTTATTGTATATTTAAACATGATTAAAATGGCAAATTTTATGTTATACAGTAGTCTATAAGGTTTCTTTCTTTTTTTCTTTTTTTTTTTTTTTTTTTACTTTTAAACTTAAAAAATAAACAAAACTAAGACACAAATATATACATCGGCCTAGGCCTATACAGGGTCAAAATCATCAATATCATTGTCTTCCACTTCTATGGTTTGTCCCTCTGGAAAGTTTTCAGGGACAATAATACTCACGGAGCTGCCATCTCCTATGACAACAATGTCTTCTTCTAGAATACTTCCTGGAGGACCTGCCTAAAGCTGTTATATGGTTAACTAATTTGTGTATAAGTAGGAGTACACACTAAAATAATAATAAAAAGTATAGTATAGTATAGTAAATATATAAACTAGTAACATAGCCAGTTATTATCATTACCAAGTATTATCTACAGTACATAATTGTATGTGCTAGACTGTAGTTTTATACAACTGGCAGTGTAGCAGGTTTGTTTATACCAGCATCTCCACAAATGTGAGTAATGTACTGTGCTACAACATCACAACAGCTACAACTTCACTGGGTGATCTAAAATTTTCAGCTTCATTATAATTTTTTTTTTTTTTTTTTTTTTTTTAGTTGGAGTCTCACTCTACCACCCAAGCTGAAGTGCAGTGGCATGATCACAGCTACCGCAGCCTCGACCTGCTGGGCTCAGGCTCAGGTGATCCTTCCGCCTCAGCCTTCCAAGTAGCTGGAACTACAGGCATATGCTACCACATCCGGCTAATTTTTTGACTTATTGTAGAGATGAGGTCTTGCCAAGTTGCAGGCTGGTCTCGAACTTGTGTGGGCTCAGGCAATCCTCTCACCTTAGCCTCCCAAAGTGCTGGGATTATAGGCGTGAGCCATTGCACCCGGCCTCCATTATAATCTTATGGAACCACCACTGTATATATGGTTTATTTTGACTGAAGCACCATATGTGGTATATAACTGTGTATATTTTTCCAGAATAAAAAAGTAAGACAAACAATCTCAAATCAATAACCTAACTTTACACCTTAAGGAACTAGAAAAAGAGGAGCAAACTAAATCCAAAGCCAGCAGAAGCTAGAAAATAATAAAAATTAGAGCACAGATACATAAAATAAGGAATAGGAAAAAAAATCACAAATCAGTGAAACCAAAAGTTGGTTCTTCGAAAAGATCAACAAAATTGACAAACCTTTAGCCAGTCAAAGAAAAAGAAAACTCAAATAACTAAAATCATAAATGAGGCTGGGCTCGGTGGCTCAGCCTGTAATCCCAGCACTTTGTGAGGCCGAGGTGAGAGGATTGCCTGAGCCCGTGGGTTCGAGACCCGCCTGGGCAACTTGGTGAGACCCATCTCTACAACAAATCAAAAAATTAGCCGGGTGTGGTAGTGCACACCTGTAGTTCTGGTTACTTGGAAGGCTGAGATGGAAGGATTGCCGGAGCCCAGCAGGTGGAGGTTGTGGTGGCTGGGAGCAGCCACTGCACTCCAGTCTGGGCAACAGAGTGAGACACCAACTCAAAAAAAATAATAATAATAATAATTAATTAATTAAAATCATAAATGAAAGTGAAACATTACTACTACTGAACTCACAGAAATTAAAAGGTTTGAAAGAAAACACTTTGAGTATTGTTAAAATAGGGACCGAGCGCTTAATTCATAGACACCAACACCAAAAGTACAAGTTATAAAAAGGAGAGGTTTTTGTTAGCCAAGAGCCAGGCCGGCGGCCACCTGCCTGCTGGACATGACAGTCCCACAGCAAGAGGCGCCCATTAGCTATAGGGGCTTGCTTAAATGAGGGAAAACTACACTGGGACTTTCCAAGTGGGCCAAACCGCAACATCCTAAAGGCCTAGGTACCTTTCAAGCAATGCTAGCAGGGTTCACAGAAGCGAAAAAAAAAGCTGTTTAACAGTTTAACCTAGCCAGCAGGTGCTGTTGCCAGTTTCCAGGAAGGGAACTTTTTAACTGTACAAAGGCTGAGTACATGTTTAGCCTGATTTTTGACATTGTAGATGTCTTTTTAAGCCCCCTTCCACATTCCCCCCTTTCAGTTGTTCCTGAAGTCAAATCATTGACTCTTTATATAGGGGATTATATTGAGTTCTGAGGACCATTAATTTTACTGATGACACACTATTTTTAACATAACCAAGGAGGCTTTTAATTAAGCAAGGCCCTGCTGTTATACTTATTAGGTGCAGTAGGAGAGGCCCTGCCACTGCCGAGATCAGGGTTGTGAGCCAGGGGGACCAAGAGAAGAGGGACTGATACCAATTTCCTGAGGCTTGTCTTTGTAGCTCTCTTTGTTTCAGATTGTCTCTTACCAGGACAAGAGTGTCTCGGATGACTCCGGATTGGTTTGCACAGAAACAGCACGTTTCTCCCAGGGCCATGGATAGCCCTCCCCGCTTCATGAAGAGGAGATCAAGTCCCCTCCTGTTTTGGAGCACGACCTCGGCTAAGGAATTAACTTGCTGCTCTAGGCAGGATATGCTCGATTCCAGGAGTCCTAGGTCCTTATTAACATGCTTACTTAGCTCTTTGAGGTTTTGGTCCCCAACAACCAGAGAAGCTGTACTTATTGCTGTGGACCCTGCAATTCCTAGGCTAATGAGGAGGGGCACTAATATGGGGACCC
>CAUYQG010247695.1:0-25806 GCA_963574415.1 Tarsius wallacei | reverse complement strand
CCACGAGGGACATGCAGATCAGACCACGGTGAGACGCCACATCCCACGAGGATGGCTGGAATCAAGGTGGAAACGCCAACATGGCTGAGGAAAGGTGGAAACGGGACCAGCACGCCGCCGGTGGGAAGGCGGCGGCCTGTGACTGTGGGGGAGTCTGGCAGTTCCTGAATGCCTAAGTGCAGAGCTACTTACCACACAGCTCCGCGATCCCACCCATCCGACTCCACAGAAGTTTCCGGAACCTCCATCACTTGGGCGCTAACGACAACAAACAGCTTCACTCTGGCCATTTAACGCCACTGCCTGCTCCTGAGGGCGGTCGGCTCCTGGGCTGGGCACCCTGACCACCCTCTGTACCCTCGGACTACCCAGGGCTGGATGTTTAGTAACGACTTCAATCAACATTCTGGCTTGAATCCTAGATCTGGGGTGTGTACATTAAACACGAGAAGTAACATAGTCACGAATTGTAAGGTGCGTCAGGTACCTTGGTTCTCAGGAAGTTGTTGCACTCCTGCTCTACATTGTAATTTATGATTCGAGATACTTCCTCCTGCCAGATCTTCAGGCCGTAGATGCTCACGTAGTCCTGAATGTACTCAAAGGAGCGATGGAACCCGTCCATGGTGGCGCCCAGCTCTTTCAGCTTGGGCATCAACTCGCTCGGCTGTGCAAGGGGAAGCGTACACTCTCAGGTGGGAGCAGGTCGCCAACGACCGACGCTGACAGTGGATTTCGCGCGACATACCAGCTAGGAGACCACGGCGACAGTCTAAGCTTGGGAAGCACTCACTTCCCACTTCACCGAGGCTGAGCGGCAGCTGCCACCAGACATTAGCAAAGAGCAGGTTCATGCACTAGGGACGGAAGCTCCGGAAAGGAACGTGAAAGGCGAAGGGTCATGTTTCTCCCCTGGCGCTCGGTGGACAGGCCGAACCCTTGAAGCACTTTATTTTGTTTTTATTTTTTTGAGTCGGCATCTCCCCCTGTCGCCCAGGCTGGAGTGCAGTGGCACGCTCACGGCCACCGCAGCCTCGACCTGCTGGGCTCAGGCGATCCTTCCCCCTCAGCCTTCCAAGTAGCTGGAACTATAGACATGCGCTACCACACCCAGCCTGTTTCTTTTTTGTTTTGCTGTAGAGACGAGGTCTCACCAAGTTGCCCAGGCTGGTCTCAAACCCCTGAGCTTAGGCAATCCCCTTGCCTCGGCCTCCCGAAGTGCTGGGATTACAGGCTTGAGCCACCGCACCCAGCCACTTAAAGTACTTTAAATGGAGCTTTCTGAGATAACATACCCTGCATAAAAAGTTCAGGCAGTTTTCTTTCCTCCTGAGAAAAATGATCACATTCCCTAACAGATAAAGCAAAACAAGAAATTACAGCCTTTGAAGTTCCTATCTGCTTTAGGGTTAAGATTCTTTCGACTCTAAGAACTAACTCTGAATCACAGACGCCAGCTCAGCTCTGGAACTTGAGGGTCAACAGGTGGGGGGAAGCGGCACTGGTTTTCCGGTAAGATATCAGACACAAAGGCACCTCGCCTGCTTGCACTGAGAATTAGCACTGGATACACAGTGGCTGGGGGAATGGTCTTGCTCACGGGCTCCCAGCAGTCCTGGTCCAGGCTGCAGGCTAAGCAGAGGGCATGGGAGAGCCATGTGGCCACAGGGTACCTTGGCTCGAGGGCTGAACATCAGACCCCTGTGAAGGGCCAGAGCCACTCGCTTCACGAGCTCCTTCCTGATCCCATCTTCCAGCAGCTGCTTTGGGTCCACCTGAGCGCAAACGAGAGGCATAAATGGTGGTTAGGAATGTTCCGTCCTGAAGAAATCCAGAGGAGAGACGATTCGCAGAGCCTGCAGTGGAGTGGTGTCCTCCCCGTTTTGACATGAGTTGGGGGCTTTCCTTTCCTGCCCCGTGTGATCCTACACAGCTTGGATGGGATTATTAAGACTGCGGCCTCTCTAGGGCTCTGGTTATCTTGGTAAATTTCCTAATAACTTTACGGTATGACATTTCAACAGTGAGCAGGGAAAGTCTCAAACCGCCTCACATTCTACCCATTGCGTTAGCCGTACAAGCACCTTTCTCGTCACAGGAGGTGATGGTGGGCTGAAGGCCCCATGTAATCAGACGCACATCTTCTCCCGGGTGTTATCTCAGGGTGTCTACGGCCACACATGCAAGCCCAAGCGTGGGCTGGACCACTCTGTCAACAGAATGACTCTCTTTTCTTTCCGCGTTCTTGGAATGCTGTTTCTAAAGCAAATCTGGCTACAGCGTGCTTCCTAAGTGGTGCCGAATGAGTGTGTTCACCTTAAAACAGCCTGATATGTTGCATGAGTGTTTCTGTAGCTTTCAGCATCTGTTGTTCCTTATACAATAAAAAGGTAAATTACAAAAATATAATCGAGTACAAAATCAAAGAAGTAACACTAAGCTTTCAAAGTCTACTCTTTGTAAGAACAGACTGGGTGAAAGAGTTGGATGCCTTCATGGTCTAAAGCCCTGACGTGGCTCTTTCAATTCTTCCTGGCTCTCCATTCATCCGGGGACTGCTCACAGCTAAGAGGAGGCCAGACTTACAGCCCCGGCCTCCATGCCATTTCTCCTCTCGGAAGCTAACAAGAGTTCACAGTTCCCATAGAGAGCTTCCAGACCTTGCTCTGTTTATTTATAGACATAAATGTTTGTCCTTAGACACATTTGATTTCAAAAGTCTAAATGGGATCATCGTATAGATGTGGATACATCATAGTATATACGCTGTTCTGCAATTTGCTTTTGTCATTTTCTATCTTGGAAATTTTCCAGGGGCAAATTCTTTTGAATGGCTGCAGCCCAATCCACGGTATGAATGCACCATGATATACTGAGCCATTCCCTATTGCTGGGGGTTGAGATTACAGCTCTCCTTTACTTACAATGGGGCTGCGTCCCGATAAACCCTTCATAAGTTGAAACTATCTTAAGTCAAAAGTGCATTTAATATACCTAATCTACCAAACCAGACAGCTTAGCCTGGCTTACCTTAACTGTGTTCGGAACGCTTGCATCAGCTACAGTTAGGCGAAATCAACGGACACACAGAAACGCTGTAATAAAGTGCTGACTATCTCATGTAACTTACTGAAGACAGTGGAAACTGAAGACAGACGTCCGGGTATAGTCGTAAAGTCAGACCTTTGTACGTCAGGGACTGTTTTTTTTTTGGCTGCCTCTAACAGTGAACGCTTACATGCACACCTATGTATTTCTCACTTGTTCTAAGTCATGTCAACCCAAGGAGTCTACACTTTCCCTAAGTGTATGATACACACTCCTAACACTCTGAGGCTAAAGATGACCAAGGGTCACAGGATTCCCTCCAAGGCCCCACGTGGCTGCTGCGACACTAGAGAGCGCCGCCTGGGTTGGCCAGTGAGATATTCCTCCTGTTCTCATCGTCGGGAGGCCTTGGGCAAGACTCACGTTTTGCCGAGCGTCTTTCTCTTGACAGTTCCTGCCAAAGACTTGGATTAGAGCTTACCCTTCCCTCCCGCAACAGCCACGCTGCAGGCCTAGGCCTTCTCACCCTGCACAGACCAGCCAGCAGCAGCCAGCTGCATACTGTGCTCCCTGCACAGCAACTGGACTCCGCTGGCGTCAGGACTAAGGGACGCTTAGCAGATTCTATCGGTAGTAAAGAGGCTCCCACGGCATTTCTCCCCACACACCTCCAGAAGACACACGCCCAGCTCCATTTCTACCTGGGCTCATTTCCTGTATTTTCTTGGACTTTGGTAACGCAGACCTCAATCTGGCAATTGGGTAGCTATTTTTTTAAAAAAGATGAAGAAAGTTCAGATTCTACTGATGTCAGATAAATGGAAAAACACCATCAATCCTAAACGGGCACACCACTCGTCATCAAAGCACTCAGCATTAAAATGGCAATGAGACAGCACTTGATGCCCCGGGGATGGCACAAACCAGCAAGTGGGTAATACATGCTGGCAAGGATCTAAGTAGATACACAGGAAATGGAGGCCATCTGGCCATGCCGAGGCAGCCTGAGCAGGACAGACCCCGAGTCCAGCAGCCACTCCTGGGCATGTGGGTTTCGGAGAAATCTTTGCTCAGGTCGGGAGAGGGGACATGCTCAGATGCTCATCGTGACCCTGCTTGTGACACCGCGGCAGGTGGTTAGGTGCAATGGGAAGTTACACAGCAACAGGCAGAGAGAAAAGTTGGAAAAAGAATGAGACTTCGAGCACAACATGATTTAGAAAAGTAAAACACAGACACATAAAACAACGCCAAGGACACGTGCACACTCAGGAACACGCACACCAGCACCAGGATGGGAGCTGCAGGGAGTGGAGGTGGGGGGGGACCGAGAGAAGCCAAGACGCAGAGGGAGCGTGGCGCCTGTGCGGCAGTGATGGTGAGAGGGGCAGACCACCTGAGCTCGGCACCTGGGGCGCAAAATGAAAACGCAGAAAAGAAGGGCGAGGGGGGCGGGGAAACAGCAATTCTGCCTCAGGAGAAGGAACCGTGTTTCCTTTGCTTTTACGAACATTCAATGACAGACTTTTCTCAGATTTAAATAACTCTTGGTTTGTAAAACATTTCGAGTGTCACACATTTTCTCTAAAACTGTAACATACAGACATTCCAAGATTAGACCACAAGACTGTCTTCAAGTTATTATGATAAACAAATATTGTAATACTTTCTCTTCCCCCATCAATGAATGAGTGAAATCAAAATCACAATCAGAATATGAAGCAGCAAGACGCCACTCCTTTCCACATGTGGAATTGCCAAAAACACCTAACGACCAGGAGACTCAGCATGAGGCCACGTGGACTGATGAAAGCCAGAATACAGCTGGGATTGTACTGAAATGGGATACCACGGTTGACCCTGAGGATGTGAGGAAATCGGTCAGAACTGGTCTAGGGGTCCAGTCCCTGGGAAATGGCACAGACCTGTGGTATCTCATGGTTTTTAGTTCTAAATATCAAGATGACCTCACTCCGTTCCACACATGAGAATTACCACAAAAACCCAAACAACCAAGTCTTAGTACAAGGCCACATACACTAACAACCAAAGCTTACCTTGATGATGCCAACCAAAGTCGTTTTCATCATTAAGATGCCTTCAGTAAAAATAGAAATAGCATGTGTAAGCTTGGCAACCTGTAACAGAGAAACAGAACAGTTCAGATAAAAGACCCGTCCTTTCTGAGGAAAGTTATAGTCACTGACTGGAAGTCCTAGAAGGGGCAAGGTAACAGGAGAGGAGCGTGCAGCTTTAGGACACGCGTGTCCACACGTCCTGGACAGAGGGAGGCCTTGTGAAAGAGGACGTCGATGCATTCTCCAGTGTTTGAGAAAGCATTTCTCCTCCTTCGGGTCTCATTTTCTCATGTCTAAAATTCAGAGCAGAACTCAGTGATACAGATGGTCTCTTCCAGCGAGAAAAGACGAATGGAGACTGAGAAGGCCATCTCCCCTCTCATGGCCTCCGTATCACCTTCAAGAAGCACTAGCAGGACACTGGCAAGGCAGACGGATGCTCTCCTGCTGAGTCAGAATAAATGTGGAAACACCAAGCTTGACAATCAAAGTTCCTGATATGTTTTTTGGAGTTGCATCAGAGAATGGGAAATTGACACTGGGCATCACATTTTCACTTGATTTTACTTGTGATGCCTTTGAATTTTAAGTTCAGGGAGAAAGAAAAAGGCATCTGGGGCGAGTAACCTGAGGCTGTTTAACCACTGAGTGGGCACGAACTCTGCCACAGGAAACGGTGAATGGAACATAGGCAATTCGGAGCTGGTCTGGCACACAAAGCAGCAACGAGAACGGAAGGTTGGGTAGTCGGCCCAGAGAAGACCGGGACCGTGCTAGAGAAGTGACCAAGGAGCCCTTTCCGCTGAGCACTTCCAGGCGAGCAAGGCCTTGGGTGACGCCCGAGAGCATCCGGAATGAAGCTGGGACTGCATGGAGGCTGCCCATGGCCATCTTCCCTGAGCGCTGGGGAGAGCCAGTCGGCACAGTCTGGGGGCTACTGGGGCACAGCACAGGCTTGTGACCGCTCACAGAGGCACAAGGCAGGCCAGGGACACGCACCTCGTATCGTGGGCCCAGCTGGGCGTACTCCCGCAGCCTGTCCTTGTCCAGGCGGGTGGGCACTTCGGCGAGGTCGTGGGTCTGAAGCTTGATGATCTTCAGGAGAGAGGTGAACATGCTTTCCGGAACGATCTGCAGAACCTTCAGGAGACAGCGGGAGAGACAATGACTCCTCTGAGCTGACAAGCCTTGGGCGCAGCCACGGGGCACCGGAACTGGCAAGCAGCAGCTGTCTCTCGGGAGGGAGGCTGAGACACTTAGAAGGGCTGTTCTTAGCCGCTGCTGGCAGGCGGGGGTCCATTCTGCCCAACAGAACTGCCCATGGAACATGAAGCTCATCCTCCCAGAAGTGCCTCAAAAGGGTCTGACAGGTCTGAGAAAGACAAGGTCAAAGTCGTTCAGTGACATCGTTGCTGAGTCCTTAGCTTGTGTGTGACAGACAAATGCTGAAATCAAGCCTGCCTGGCACCGTGCTCCATCATAAGTAATTAAAATGGGGACCAAAACTCTCCTGAGAACCTGAGCGAGGTTCTGACCAGGACGTGTGGGCTCGAGATCTGGCTCTTCTACTAATCGGCTCTGGGACTTTGAGGAAGCTACTGTCATCTTTCCACATCTATAAAACGGAGGTTAAGACCACCAGCACTAAAAAAACAAAAGAAATAGGAGTTCTCTGCAAATAAAAACACATCTGGCATCCACAGCAGCGGTGAGAATAAGTTCATTTTTGGATGCTGCAAGTTTCTGGAATCCAGTTTACAAAGGGGAAGGAACATGGGGTGCTTTCTACAGGGCCCAAGCGCACCTTCCATATTTAAAACAGCAGTTAGCCAACAGGAGTGCCAGCTGGATGTACTTCTCACCTTTCTCACGTAGGACACCAACTCGCCAGAGTAGTACTGAGACACGCTGAGGAGGTCGGGGCTGTTCGCCTGATTAATACGCAGAAGGGGCAGGTCGAGGGCAGAGGCCAGCTGGGGAAAAGCAAGACACATCTGTTCCTGCTTCAAAGGAGTGCTACAAGTCTCGCCCTTTCCAGAAAACGTAACAGACAGCAAAACGCTCGTGCTTAACCTGAGAGAGGGCAGCAGCCACAGCTCACCGATATCAGTAACAGTTCCCGTGAGACTGCCGCAGTGCCTGCTGGACCAGCAGCAGCATCCCCTGGGAACCTGCCTGCCGTGCCAGATGCTGGGCCCCACCCAGGCTGACGTAACCAGAAACTTCGGGGCAGGGCCCAGCAGTCTGGTGCCATAAGCTCTCAAGCCCTTTAAAATCAAGCTTGAGACTGTGCGCGGTCAAGCACTGTGTGGGAGACAGCTGCAGCCGTGTGGAAATCAGACACTGTGGCCCACAGACTACTGAACCTGCCCACGCCAAGATGCGACCAAGGGTGAGAACTGTCACTCTTTTATGTACCATTCTGAAAGACACGAAATACTGACAACTAAATTATGATACGTCATCAATTATAAAGCCTGTCCCCAATGTCAGATGTGTTAAAATACGAAAAAAGTGCATCTCAGAATTGATCTACATGGAAACTCCATCAGAAGACAGAGTCGATGGCTCATTTACCATGACCTGAAATGACCTTGAGAGCAAGGGCAGTGCTGCGTTACCGCCAGTCCCCACCATCGGAGTAGATGCCAGTTTGAGCAGAGGCTCAGCAAGGACTTCATTCCTACCTAAGGAAAAAGGCCCTAAAGACTCACACTTTTAGTACACTGACAAGTCAAAAAGAAAATGAGATTTTTTTCATTCAAAAACAAGATTCAGTAAAATGGTTCAACTTACTCAAGCCTTAAATATATCTGGCATCTTTGAAACTATGCTCTTGTGGAAAAGCTGTCAACAATTTTCCCTCTATAAAAGTGTTTAAATCATTCACGCTTCTGAAGGATGACATCTCAGGCGGAAATAACGACCGAGGTAAGGATGCAGACCACGCTGACATTTGCTGTGCATCTCCCTGTCCTTCGCTTACCTTCAGGAACGTAGCTCTGAGTTTGGTGACCATGGATGGGTTTACTCTTATGCTTTCTTGCATGATGGATGTGAAACTGTCAAGAGAGAAGTGGTGAGAAGAGGCTCCTCATGGCTTCACCAAGGGCAAAGGTCAGGCTGTCCACGTTACCTGTCAATTAGCTGCCACGCAAAAGAAAGGTCCCCGACGATCTGCATGGTGATCAGGACCTCCTCTTTAATGTTGATGGTTCTGATCATCTGATGAAGAAACTTGCGCGTATCAGCAAGAAACTGACAGACTTGCAGGTTGGATTCCAACTGGTGAAATTCTTGAACCTGTATTACATAAATACACTTTAAAAATTTTTGGATGGTCTCTATGGTGCTTACTTTTCTTTGAAAACACCTCAAGTAAAGCACAATACATACTAATCATCTCTTCGCAAAATTTTTATTTCAAATTATAATTTCAGAAATACATAAGCCAAGTCATTAAAAAATGTGCAAGTTTCTAGGATCAGACAGTGTTCCACTGCCTACTATCCTGTATATATAGGACATCATCATAAACAAATACTACCATTTTCTATTTTACGATAAACAAACACATTTTGGAAAATTCTCTTAATTCTGAAGATATGTAGGACTGCTAAGAAAATAAGTCACATCACGACCAGTGCGTTGGCACTGGATTTACTAGGTCTTTTTGATGTACTCTCTAAAAAAATGATTCCTCAGTGTCCTGAAATTTTCACGCACCGAACTCATGCGGCCTGGGCCACAAGCCAAACTAATAAGGCAAGTGATATAAAGCGCCTAAGATTTACAAAGGCGTTTGCAATTGTTCTGCAGACTGGAAGATCCAAAAACAAGCAACGAAGAAACAACATAAGTCTGCAGTTGCTCTGGAATTAGACACTTTGGTATGCCAACACTTAGTGCTACACGACATCGCCATTCATAGTCACCGTCCTAAAATCCTGGAATAAGAAGCAGTCTCTAGGAAAGTCTGCCAGGTGAAAAAAGTATTAGTTAAATCTCTAAAAATGTCTAGTCATGCCAAATGGATAGGGTGACAGGTCAGGAGTAGAGACGACCTCTTAAATAATAAGAGTTTATGGTTACTGTTAGTTTCCCTTTCAAATCCAATTAAATATATAATTAAAATTTTAAGAGTGGCGAGGTATAATCTTTGTTTGGTAATCATTCAAAAAATCACTCAAAAATCATTTTTGAGTAGATAAAAATAAACTCTTTTGTCAAGAAAGAAAATACACCACTTTGTAAGCATATAGGATTACACGATTATTTTCATTTTTCTGTATTCCTTTCTAGTTGTTTCCCCCAAGGCATACTTTTACAAACCTGAAAATGGTATGCATACACAAATACCTTTGATTTTGCTTTTACTTCCATATCACAATTTGCCCAACGTATCTATACTAGTTTTCATAATTACTTCTAAGACTACATGATTCCTCAAGAAGAATTACCATAACTTTTGCTACCATTCTCTTCATGCTGGTCATTTAATTATTTTCCCAGTTTGAGGACACTGTATACAATATTACAGAAAGCACATTAACTCACGCTGCTCTTGCTTCTGATGAAATATTCACTTAGTGGTATTTATATGAGCAGAATGATGGGTGGGTCATAAGGTAGGATCCATGATCCAAGAACTAGCACTTGAAAGGACTTTCCTTACCTCCTCCAAAGCTTGTATTAGCTGCACAGTTTTTCTGCCTGCAGCAGTGGAATCATCATAATTTAAAGACAATATCTGTTTTGAGATCTCTCTGAACCAAGCTTGAAGATTTTCTGTTAACACAAAAACAAGGAGAAACTACTGAACCCAGAATTTCTGTTGCTGTGCCTTTGAGCTTAATTACATAAACTTTTACAAATCCAGTTCTTTTTTTTTTTTTTTTTTGTCGGAGTCTCACTCTGTTGCCCAAACTGGAATGCACACGCTCATGGCCATCGCAGCCTCGACCTGCTAGGCTAGGGCAATCCTTCTACCTCAGCCTTCCAAGTAGTTGGAACTACAGGCATGCACCACTGAGCCAGGCTAATTTTGGATTTACTGTAGAGATGAAGTCTCTCCAAGTTGCCCAGGCTGGTCTCAAATCCCTGGGCTCAGGCAATTCTATCACCTCTGCCTCCAAAAGTACCAGGATTACAGGCATGTGCCCCCATGCCCAGCTAATTTTTGATTTCTTGTAGAGAAAAGGTTTTGCCAAGTTGCCCAGATTGGTCTCAAACCCCTGGACTCAGGCAATACTCTCATCTCCACCTTCCAAAGTGCTGGGATTATAGGCGTGAGCCACCACGCTCAGCGACTTAAACATACTTCAAGAACAGGCATTAGGAGCACTTTCTGTGCGATGGAGGACTGAGGAGTAACAGAAAGAGCACAAGAGCTGGAGTCCGAGGAGATGTGCAAGACCAGGCCCTGCCCCTTTGTTGCCTGAAGCAGATAATTACAAGTTTAGGCTCCAGCTTCCTTACATATAAAATCCGAATTCGGGCATGTGTCTCCCAGGGCCATAGGGATCAAATGAGAAGATTCTGTGAAAGTACTTTCCGAAGTGAAAAACACTAGGCAGCCATAAAAAAGCAGGGAATCGTCTGATCGCTGAAGCAATGCTGCTGTTTCTAAGGACCTAAAATAAATGATCAGAGATTGCTGTGCTGATTCTAGACAACTGATCCAGTCAGATGGCTGCAGGTGGTTGTTTTGGTTTTTAGTCATAATATGGTGACCTGCAAGACAGTTACTGGTTTCTATTACGTCATTATAAACTTGCTGACTTGTCCCAATAGGAGCAGTAATACAATTAGGAAACATGTTTTAGACCAAGCACTCAGCATCAAATCAGTCAATGAAAGCCAAAATATGGTAATCACAAGCTCATACCGATCATGTTTTTAAATAAGAAGTTAAACTATTAAGCAATTCTACTGTATAATTAACTTCATCAGAAACGAATCTGACAGTTAAATCAACATTAAGTATTAAAAAAAAGTCTACTTGCCATCTTGGAAATCAGAGTGGTTTTTCAGAGGCAATTTTAAAAGTTTCTATAGATAAAAATTTGAAGTGATGCCACTGTTTTCCTACAGATAAAATTTTCTGAAAGGAGGAGGATTGAAATAAATAAAACCTGAGCTGTTTCCTTTCCAAAATAGCCCTCTTCTGGCACTAGAGGGCAGGGGCTCTGGCAAGCAAGAAGCAAGCCCGGCTGAAAGACAAGCACCTTAAGCTGTCATCTGCCTGGCAGGCTGCCAGCCCCGCGGGATGATGTGTCCTTCTGAGAAGACCAGGGGCGACAGCTCCACCCCCACCCCCAAATGCACATTAGCTGACATGAGAGACTGGCACGCCAGGAAGACAGAGGCAGATGACAACTCTCAGTTCCATCTATGAACCAGAGTCACAGGAACCTGGGATTTGAAAGGTAAGGTGTAAAGCGTGAGGCCCAGAATGGGCATGAGCATTGCCCAAAGGAGCACAGAGCCGTAAGCGGCCAAACCCTAACTTCATCAGACCTTCATAAGCGATGCTGAGGACATCATTTGACGATGAAAACATGAGGACCAAGTCTTGAACTGCCACCCTCTAGAGTCTCACATCACAATCTGCAAACATCTCAAACACCAATGTGTACTCTTCTGCAGGTACCGTTTTTCTCCACTCTGGTGAGGGGCTTCACTCCCGAAAAGACCTCGGCGAGCTCGGTCATCCGCTCTGAACCCTCCTTCCTGTAGAGCTCCCACTTGGCTTGCTTTTCGGAAAGCATTTGCTTGAACATCTGTTGAAGGGAAGACACACAGTAGGCGGCTTATAAGAGGACAGGAGTGAAACCCAATCTACTATGAAAAACACCAACAACGATGACCAGGGCCCTGGGCCAGCTCTCGGGCATTCTGTCACACACAAGCCAGGGAAATGGCTACACACCCCCCACAGCAGCCCTGGCCAAAGCATCCCCCGGAGGCTGTGGACTTGCTGACGCCCAAGCCCCACCTCTAAAGATTCAGGTTCAAAGGGCCTGGGTAAGCTTAGGAATCAGCAATTTTATTGTGAAATTACATCTGTGACCACTGTCCTATGGTTTTTACTAGGCAACAGTTTCTACAATTCTAATTTGATTAGTCTGGGAAGGTCTGAGTATTATCTTCTCACATGACTGGGGAATGAACTAAACTTCCTATAAATGGTGCTTCCTGTTTTATTATCTAGTAATCTGCTTATACATTCACTCCTTCATAACATTTAAATCCCACAGAGATTTGGGCAGAGGAGAAAATGGTGTAACTCTGAGTTTTCTTTTTTTAATTTAACAAACTTAAAAAACATACTTATTTCTCACAAAGGACATGCCATCTCAGTCAAAGGTATGGGGTTTATTTACAGGGCTCTCGTGATATAAACGTATTCACAAACACTGACTTTTCTCTGGAGAAGTTCTCCATCACCATCATCCTAACAGATACTGACAAGATGAACAGTGGGAGGGAGACTGTCTGCAACTGAGACTCACGGCTGTGTGGAATTCTGGGAGGCCTGTGGAGGAGGGTCTCAGTGATCTGGGAAGGAGGACTCATCAACAAAGCGGTAAGCAGGAGGACGAGGGACCGTGAGAATTACCCAGAGGCCACCCTGTCTTCCTGCATGCCTGGGACCGACTAGCGCCCTTTGACAATGGCCAAGCATCAACATGACATCACTCCAAGGCCTCCACAACTGGGCGAATGGCTTCAAGCCCTTTAGACACTTATTCATGCGACCTCACAGGGTTCAGGCCTTTTAAGAAGGAATCTGGGGTAGGTTTGGTCCCCAAACTGGGAAACACACTGTCCTACGAGGATGAGAAGAAACAGGTTCAGTTACAGCGTTCACAGAAGAATCAGAAAGCGATTCTGGAAACGGGTGGGGTGGGAGGCCGGAGAGGAAAGAAGCTCGAGAACCACGCTGAAACGCCAGAAATTCAGACGCATCCTTTCCGTGCTCAGTCTGTCCTGGGTGGCTTTTTCCCTTTCTGCCAGGCCTTTTTCTCCCAGAAGCCCTTTAGCACCACGCTGACGCGACCTTCCCTCCAGCTGAACAGACACAAGGACGCTGTCTATTTCACTGCGGCCGAGTCCACAGAAAGATTCATGACTTGGTCAGGCAGCTCAGACTTGCCCTGACTTGTACTCCACAAGAGCTGAATGCTGTCTATGGAATGCTTGGGTCCCAGGTGTTCCAGGCCATGGTCCTAACTGGGCTGAGGGCACTTCCGTCGTGGGCAACTCTCACTTGCCTCTGAAGGACCGGTTTTGCGTTGAGCAAGGAACGCGAATTCGGTCTGGCTCCTGTTCTTGGGTCCCTTCTAGTTTCTCCTCTGGGCTTGATCTGTCTTCCCCACTATACTGAGAGCCCCTAGATGGGAGGGGCCTTGTTCATTTGTGAATTCCAGCACCCAGCTGGGAAGAGAGTATGCACTCAATAATTATTTGCTATTCAGAAAATAACTAGTTAGAAAACATTAAATTACTAGATAAAAAAAGGATGGAATTTCTCTGATCTTAGGAAATTATACCCAGACAAATCACTGAGGATACTCCACACATGCTTGGTCATTATGTTAATGATACCACTTCTGTTTATCCTGAGCTTCTCAACAGGGGAATAGAGTGTCCTCCCATACCTAGAAGATACAGAAACATCCAGGACGCCTCTAACCAGACGAGGCAAGGCGAAGATTGGTTCTGAATGTGCACTGATATAAGAGGCTAGACCCTGGGCGCGCCTGATCCAGACTCCTAGGGTTACTGGTTATGAGACTGGGCATTCCCAGGGACTGAGGGTTTCTCAAGGGGTGAGACTAACCTGAGAACGTCCTTCAGGGAACCCAAGTCCTTGAAGCCCTTAAGATGACCTGGTTCACATGCAACCTGGTAGGTCTCACGGCTCTGCACTCCTGCAAGGGGCCCAGCCTGGGCTGGCTCCTGCCCACCCTCCCACCTCAACTCACACCTTTCTCGATACCCTCTGCTCCAGCCAGCTGGTCTTTCCAGTCCTTGAACTGGCCATGCTCTTCCCCACTCAGGAGACTCAGACATCTTCTCTCCTCCCTCCAGAATATTCTCCATGGTGCTCTGGACTTTCGTCTAGCTAATGCAAACAGATCCTTTTCCAGGGCCCTTCAGAAGCTTGTGCTTCTCTCCCACAGAAGTCTTCAGGTTAGCACAGGATCCTTTATTTTAGGTACTTGGAGACACACGTTCCTTTCCGTCAGAGCGTGTACCTCAGTGTAACTGACATTCTGGACGTGTGGCTCTGACTAAGGTATGCATTATTCCTTAACTATGACTGTACAGTCCGTCCCCTTCCCCATCTCTATATCCCCAGTGATAGTTAGCAGTCAATGCTTGGCAAATGCTTAATACTGTCCTTTTGCCATAAGAACTATCTCAGACACCTAGAATCTGTAGCTTGAATCAGAGGCAGAAACTCAATTGTATTCTTTAAAAAATTTTTAAGCACAAAAAAGCTAAGACTTTGTATTCATTCAGCACCATTACCTCTTTGAGTATAAACTCAAACTGTGCAGTGTCCAAGAGCAGCTGGAAAAGGATCCTGGGGTTGTGCCGAGAGTCGGTCAGAATCTGGTCCTTGATCTGACGCAGGCGTTTGTTGTTGGGGTCACACGCTAGAAATAGAAGAAAAGTGTTATCTACTTATTATATGTGTAGAAGAGATCCATGAGCTAAGGTGAATCCTTAAATACATTCCTTCATTTTAAGCATTTAAAAAGTAACAAGCAAAATGTGTATCAATGACAGATGGTGAAATACAGTCCATCTATGCTGCAGAACAACCGAACTGTGCAGCAGCAATCGAATCGGGCATGGAATGTCACCCTTGACATGTTGTTGAGTGAAAAAAGCGAGTGGCAGAACAGTGTCTCCAAACCATGTGAGCATCCTGGGGGCGGCTTGCAGCTCCGGTCGAGTGAATGGACAGAGCCTTTTGGGACTGCCTGGCAGGTGGCGGCCTCCTCATGGCCTGTCTGGAGCTGCTTTTGCTTTGGGCACTGGTCTTCCTTGCCACTCCGCTGTGGACAGGCAGGCCTGAGGTTGCTTTCCTTGGAGATGTCTGTTTGCAGGCATC
Organism: Tarsius wallacei; assembly: GCA_963574415.1. Classification (NCBI taxonomy): domain Eukaryota; kingdom Metazoa; phylum Chordata; class Mammalia; order Primates; family Tarsiidae; genus Tarsius; species Tarsius wallacei. The sequence continues at coordinate 10,551 of CAUYQG010247695.1, read as the reverse complement.
TGGGAATGTGGATTTCGGGAAGAGACGACCCCCCATTTTGAGAACTCATAAGAACGGCTCACTATGCTTTAACTGTTTTAACAGACAGTGCTTTCCTTCTGAAAGCCTGGAATTTTACGTGACTCCAGTGGGAGAGATCCTGGAAGCCTGCCCCGGGCTTCCTCTGGATTTCACCCCAGGCGCCTTTTTCCTTAGCTGATGTTGCTTTCTATCCTTTTGCTATGACAGAGCACGGCCATTATTTGCCAAGTCCTCTGTGTCCTCTTAGTATAGCATTGTGCCTGGGTGGTCTCACTCCTGCCTGACAACTCAAGGCAGCAGGGTTACGGACACCACAACGCAGCACCTTCAAACAAGAAGAATCAGACCTGTGGCCAGGCAACCTGCTCCTTGTGAAGGCCCATGGGTCTGGCAGGTACGCAGAGCTTTCTGACTTGTTCACTTCCCAGGCACAGAGTTAAAGCAACTAGGCCAAGGTCACAAAATGAGGCAGCGACTGACCCAAGGTCAGAACACCAGATGTCCTAATTCTCAATTCAGTCTATCAGCTGCCAAGCTAAACCGTTTCAGAAAAAATATACAATAAATTAAAAGAAAAGTACAGAAGAACACATACGGATATTTGCTGAGATGGATTTATGGGGCCAATTACTTATCTGAGAAAGAACAAGGAAGGTGGATAAGGCAACATCCTTACAAGTTAAAGGTACTGCTATGGTTTCAATGTGTCTCCCAAGAGCTCATGGGTCATAAGCCTGTGGCCCCTGTGGCAGTGGGAGAGGCAGAATCTTTGGGTGGTGACTGGGGCTTGAGAGCTCCACTGCATGGATGGATTAATGCCATGACCTTAGGAGGGGGCTAATGATTGTGAGATGGCTCTGTCACAAGAGTGACTCTTTCTTGTACATGCTCTTCTGCCCTGTCTGCCATGGGAGGCCCCTGTCAGGCGCTGGCGCCATGCTCTTGGACTTCCCAGCCTCCAGAACTGAGAGGTGACTAGGCTTCTCTCCTTTGTAAATTACCCAGTCTGTGGCATTCTGTTATAGCGGCAGAAAACAAGCGAAGACAGATCTCTAAACTGCAAATGAAGTCAAAATACAAACCGTAGGACGACAGACAGGAGGTTCAGAGCTGAGTAAGGCACAGGTGGAAAGCCTCACTAGCACTGCACACGCACCTCCTCGTCCCTAGCCCTCCTGTCAGAACCCGAGGACTGTACGTCAGGAACCACCATGCTGCAGAAGCACATACCACAGGTGGCTCTGGTGCTTTAGTTATGGGGAAGCTTGGGAAAGGCCGGTTTATACACTGATTTCCAAGTGGCTCCGGCAGGAGGAGGCTGTGACAACCTGGAAAAGAGCGTTTTCGTGGGAAACTGCAGAGTTGTCATGAATTCCCCAAAATTACCTGGGAGGAAATACATCGGAAAAGGTAACACTGACTACACAAAGAACATTTTCTCAGCTTCATATTTGCTATCTAAACAAAAACGGAGCAAACTCAAGGCATTTTGCTTGTCTTTCTATCAACTCTAACTCAGTCGGGAGCCTTCTGACACTCTGCTTTCACTTCTGGGGAGGGAACGTTAAGCACCAGCTGTTGGGCGGATACTCTGTGCTCCTCTGTGCACTCACGCCGAGGTCTCTGCTGCCAAGCAGGTTTGATGTCAGTGCTCAGAGGGCCGTCAGATGCTGGTGCCAAGCTCTTGGACTGCCCAGCCTCCACAACAGCTCAAGGCACCGCAGAAGCCTCCTGAGCAGGGCTCCAGCGACTCGGCAGGGGGCAGCAGAAGAACACGCCTGCCTTTCTGCACAGCATGGCTGAAATACCACATAAGCTAAACAAGCAGTTACTTTTCACACGTATGACTCACAACTAGAGAGGCCAATCATTTGTTTCTCGTAAATTCTAACCCTGTGCAATTGGGTCAGACGACTGCCAGGCACAAAATGAAAGCCAGGTGGAGCTGAAGATAAGATAACAGACCTCTGGCAAGCCGAGGCCATCCCTGGCATGGGCACAAATTCAGGAGACGACCAACTTTCAGAGCAGACACGAGTTGGGCTGTCGTACAGAAGACCACAAGCTGAGTCACTAGAAAACCACAGCTGGTTTCTGACAGGATGAAGTGAGGGCCCTGGATGTTTATGAGTGTGGGTGTAAGCTTTTGGTAAGGGAGATTATAAGCTGAGTCAACGCAGTAAAATCCTCGAATTAGAACTGCAGCTTATGCAAAAAGTAAACTCTACTAATGAAAAACACCAGTTAGATGATTAAAAGCTTTACGATTTACTGTGGGTAAATCGTAAATGTATCCAGGCCAACAAGTAAGCAATGAACAAATCTGGAAGGCAGCATCATGAGAAAGGCTTGGGAGGCTGGGGGGAGGCTGAGGAGGAAGTCCACATGCTTTTCAGGACACAGGGGATGAGGAAGGCCAGCGCTGCTCCGGCTGCAGCACCCACAGGATGCAGACAGGCAGTGGCTGGAGGAGGCGAGCAGTCGCCTTGGCGGGGAGAGCTGTGAGGCGGGGCGGCCAGGTCCCCCAGGGCTACAGAACAATCAGCTGTGCAGCTTCTCCTAGACATAGCCTTCTCTGGAAGGTCAAGGACGTGCTGAAGGCAGAGCCTGTCTCCAAGTAGGGCCGTGAGGACAAAAAGCAGAGGGCTTCACAGGGCTGGTCAATGTCACGTCTTAGGGGGGAACACGCCGTCTCAGTGAGCAAATTCATTAGGTGATCAGTGCTGATCAGACGTTTGCGAAGCCTGAGGAACGGTCCCAGCTCTGAATGGGCTGAGGCGCTTGTTTGACTTTCTTCTCTGCCACTAAACCCAGAGTTTTAGGTGCAGCTCATGGAGCTGTGGAGCATTTCCCACGGCCTGTGCAGCTCCTGAACTTCATGGCTATACTTCACGTGGATAAAGGTTGCAAAGGGGACCACGACCCAGAACGGGTCAAGACCCACTCCACCCTCAGTAAGCACTCCGGCCTGGCCAGGCCAGCCACTTCAGGGGCCCGTACATCTTCCTGTGATTCCAAAATCACATCACCTGCTCCATCATTTCAGCAGCCTAGAACTTCCTCTGGTCTTTGCTGAGGACCTTTTTTCACCTCATCTGATTTCTGTATTTGCCTTTTACTTTGTCCCATCGCTTCTCTGAAAGCGTCGACCTCCCTCCTAGGGCCTGCTCGGTCCCACCCCCCACATGGCACCCTGCGGACCCCTTCCACTGCTCCCCCAAGCAACACTTCTCCCCTGACCTGGACCCAGATTCCACCACCCGTTGGGGTTACACACTTGGCTCCTATTTTCTGCCTTGACCTTAGATCAGTTTTCCATGGCTGCTCCAACCAAGGACCACACCAGTAGTGGCTGAAACCACACAAACGTGTTCTCTACAGCTTTGGAGGTGGGGATCGGACAGGGATGATAATCGAGGCGTCGGCATGGCTGGCTCCTTCTGGGGGTGTAACGGGAGGGGTGTTTTCTTGCCTTTCTCAGCCCTGATGCTGCCTGCATTCCTCAGCTTGCGGCCTCGGCCATCTTTAAAGCCACCAAGAGGCGGGTGAGTCTTTCTCACGAAGCTCTTCTCTGGTTCTGACACTTTTGCCTCCCTCTTCCCGATTTAAGGACACCCAGGATTACACTGGGACAATCCAGGATCATCTCCTTATCTAAAAGTCACTGATCAGCAACCTCAACCCCTCTTCCATGTAATGCCACATTCCAGCAGGTTCCAGGATTAGGAGCTGAATGGACCTCTGGGGGGAGGCAGTGTGAGTGTGGAGGTATTGTCCTGCCCACCGCTGACCTGCAGTCATCCCTCTTCACATGCACACACCTGACTCCCCAGCCTCATCCAGACAAGCTCCTAGAACCTGGGTGCCAAACGTCCTCCTACTCCCCAGCGTTGGGGTGTTGCTGGCCGGGGAGAGCTGCCCTGTTGGGCTGCTGACTCATCCAAGTTGATGCAAAAGCTACTAACTTAAAAAAGCGGCTCCCGCCTCATCCCAGGCCTCTCTCCCGCAGCCCCGCTTTGCCCAGGAAGTAGGTCCGGGTCCACCAGCTCTGTGGGGAGCAGCAGAGGCAGCTTACCAGAGTCCGCTGTGTGCAGCATGAGCCAGCGGATGGCCACGTTGCAGTCTCTCAGACAGTTCAGAAGCCGCGGGATATTGTCCAGAACCATCTCCTCCCTCAAGTAACCTTCCTTCAGAAACTGCTGAACTTGGGCATGCACTCGATCGCTGACAGCGGCATATCTGCTTGCCTTTGAAAATAAAGAAAGCCTCAGTTACATTGAAAAAATTACTTATCTTGAAGACGAATCGCATTCAGATGAACCCCTGACAAGCAGCCACACTTCTATGTAAAATGGATAACATACGACTACAGTTAGAAGGTTCAAAGAAGACTGGCTTCTGGGACATATTGACGAGAGCCCTGGACTTAGAATTCTGAGACCCTGCCCTAGTTCTGGCTGTGATTAACGTCGGTGTGACCCTGGGTTTCAACTCCATGTCCCGGTCTCTTCAGATGTCAAATGGAGAGCCAGACCAGGCAGTTCCTCAGGCCCTTCCACTCTTAGCTTGGAAGACGCAGGATACAAAGCCAGAGGCCAACCTGCCTATTCTTAATATTGACAAAGGGGCAGAACAGGGCAGAAACACTCACAAGATGAGACTTCTACAGGCCTATGAAAGCTTAACCAAACACACACCTTGGCTTGTCAAAACAATTTTCAAACCAGCCTTTAGAATTTGGTCATTCTGCTTTACTAAAGCAAGAATCAAATGTTAAACACCACTAACCTGGTCAAGTCAGCTTAAAATTACAGTACCAAGAAACTTTCAGAAATGTCACAAAGGAGAAAATGCAATTTTGGAAAGGGATTTCAGTAATGAAAAATTAATGCTCTGATGTCAGTAAGGATGGAGGTGTCACTTTCTCTATTTCTAGGAGATATGCCAACATGGGAATTATTTTGTGCATTACTTATGTCATTCAATTTATTTGAGTAAAACATGATGAAGTTTTTGAGTCAATATCGCCCACCCACACAGAAAACTCAATAATCCAATCAGATAAGGAATATAACCATTTAGAAATATCAAGTATGTTCCCCAATAAAAAGATTTCATTTTCATTCCTCTCTCTGCTCAGATATTTCCTTCTGCCTTACATTTGTAACGAAGAGACAGAATATTTCCACTGAAACTTTTAAGATGAATGCCTCAAGTCTTGTTGTTCATGTCATAAATCAGAAACGATGAATTTAAATTACAGTGACAGGACCTATTACCTGCATTCACTTACAATCTTCATCACCGTCCTGTGGGTAAAACCACACTAACTCTAGCTCCTGTGAGAAAAGTTCTGCCCACAAGGACATGGTCTGTAAGCATGGTCTTAGGGCACTCTGTCTTCCTTGGGACCCAAGTCTTCAGTATACATATACTCCACAGGCTAAAAACCTACAGTTACGTCTTACTCTAATGTGCAGTCTTCACCTTTTATCAATCATGGCACTAAAATGTCTACGAGAACAGTTTCCCGACTCCTTGGGAAATCTACCCAGACCCTTTCCTACTTCCTAAGCCAGGCCTGCAGCCACAGAGGATCCGCCGATCACACAGAACCCACCTGTTCTTTGACATTCGCAGGGTCCAGGGTATTGTTCAAAGCCGTTTTTGCAGCTTTGTAAGGCTCCCAAGCATCTGCTAGGTTAACTGTGATCCCCATGTAAATACTAATTACCTGAAAAAGGAGACACGGACTCAGCATTTGTTCAAGACCTACTCCTCCTTCAAGGCAAGGGGCTGGGCACCAAGGGGCTACGGAAGACACTGCCCCTCCACATTTAAAATTCATTCCTATGAAAAACCAAGATGGTCCAGATACACAGGTGAGCACTCCTGATGGTTAATTCACCTTGGTGGATTATCCCTTTTAATGTTATATATGATCTCTTTATACCTTATTAATGTTTTCCTTTAAAATTCTCTATTGCATGGCATTAACATTTTTTTACTACTTTTTAATTGGTTGGTATTTGCCTGGCATATCTCTTTTTAATTCCTTTATTGTGAGTGTGCCAGGATGTTTTTCGAGGTGTGTATCTTACAGGCTTCACGTAACTGGATTCTGGCTTTCCTGAATATGAAACACGTCTCTGATGACGGTATTATGGCCACAGCTTCTTCCTGAAGCCTAGGAACACGAGGCCAGACAGTCTGCATTTTCCTCCCAGTTGCCTGACTCTAAGCTCACGAGTGTGACTCACCACTGGCCAGGAGCCACCACTTCCTAACGTGGGCTGTGCTTCTCAGACCCCCAGGACGTCAAAGGCCCCTCATCACAGTTAAGGGGATTCGACAGCTGGTAACAAGCAGGACGAAGCCTGCCGCCTGAGAATGGGATCCAATGCACTATATTTTGTTAAGAGCTCTGTGTGGGAAGGAAGCGTTTCTCATATTTTAAGCATGAAGCAAGTTTTACTCGTTCATTGGCATTTTTAAGTGCAATAATGTGTATAAAGCTTCAAGCATGTCTTTGCAGTAATAAAAGACTTAATAGCCCCATCAGTCATCTTACAGATAAAAACTTACTATAAAAGTGAAAACTCTATTCAAAAGTGACAAATTGCATTAATTCTGCTAGCTTAGATTAATAAAAAAGACAGGAATAAAAAACTTCATATAACTGAGTTGCAATCTCAGCAGCTAAAGCAATATACATTTTACTACATGGTTTTACTAAGAGTATTCATTTCAGAAAAATACTAAAGGGTTTTTCAGGAAATTTTATTGAGTGATTTATACCTTCACATTATGATTTATAAAATCCTCAACAAACTTAAAATAATTTTTCCCAAGTGGCCAGGTGCGGTGGCTCATACCTGTAATCCCAAGCACTTTGGGAGGCCAAGGTGGGAGAACTGCTTGAGCCCAGGAGTTCGAGACTAGCCTAAGTAACATAGTGAGACATCGTCTCTACAAAACATAAAAAAAATCAGCCAGGCATGGTGGCATGTACCTGAAGTCTCAGCTCCTTGGGTGGCTGAGGTGGGAGGATTGCCTGAGCCCAGGAGGTGGAGGCTGCGGTGAACCATGATTCTGTCACTGCACTCCAGCCTGGGCGACGGAGTGAATCCCTGACTCAAAAAGAACATTTTTTACCTGTGTGATTCTATGGGCCATCAGTTATAACTTTGTAATCTCTGGGTCAAAGGCCAAATCGTAGGAAATTAGTTCTCGAGTAAATTTACTACTGAGAGAAAAGAAGCAGAACTTGCCCAGTTATCTGGAAAGTACTTGTCCACAATCTCACGCATTTTTGCCTGCTGGGTGTGGAGGATGGCAGGCTCGAAGTAGAGGACCACGTAGAGCATGGCAGCTTGTGTGGCCAAGGCAGTGCTGCGGTGCTCTGGCAGGGGGTATGCCGAGACCTGCAAAACAGGAAGGCGTCCCAAGAGGCGGCTGTGGCACCCTCTGATGTGGATACGCGCGAGTTATGTCATCTGCTTCTGGGACATGCCCTTCTCCCCAGAGTCCAGCACCCTTGGGATTCAGACACCAGAAGCAATTCTCAGTCCGTGGCACTGGCACCCGTGGCATCCTTCCTATCCATCGCCCCACAGCGTTCTCCTCCTTCCAGCCTACACTCTGCTGCAATTCTAAGTCTTTCCTTAGTAAAGAAGGAAGTCCTAACCCAGTGTCTCCACGGTGTCCACTGCAGCGTCCTTCCCACCAGACAATCCCTTAGGATGGATGGGCTTACTGCCGCTAACGTCTCGCTTTCTGTATTATTTGAGCCCATCACACTGGACCTGCACCCGCATCCCAGTGGGGTTTCCTGAGGCCAATTATGGCCTCACAACCACAGACTCCATGGCTTCTCTTCAAAACCCCCTTGCAATCCTCGGAGGAGTGAGGGTCTCTCCTCCTGGGCTTCCCAGATCCCACTCTCTCTATCTCTTCAAGCACGGCTGAGTCCTCCTCTTCTGCCTGTCTTACGCTCTGTTCCCAGGGCTCCCTGTCCTCATGCCCTAGGAACCTCAGGCTGCATGTAGGACCTATCACCTGGAGCTTCCAGAGCAGAAAGGGGAGAAATCATCATAAGGACAGACACTGCCAAGTCAGGGAACCTGCAGGCAGGTGTATGGCCAGGCCGCGGGAAAGGCTGGGGCTGTGAGCCAGACGCCTCCACGCTTCCCCTTAACATGTCTGTCCCGTTCTCCCTCCAGACTGTTCTCCACGTGCACGGCACATGATGGGAAGTTGCAATCCAGAAACTGCTTCCCAGGCCCAGTTCCAAATTCCCTGGAGACAGAGAATCTGAAGCACTGGCTATGGGCAGGGGGACATGTCGCAGCCACAGAGTGAGACCCACCGGTCGTGGGGGGAGGGCAGGGTGAAGAAGACATGGCGCAGCCACAGCTGAGCCCTTATAGGGACGAAGGTCACGGGGTCAGGAAAAAATGGAAGCCCGAGAAGCACTTCAGGAAGCCATGGAGCACGAGGACCGACGGCAGGCAGGACGGTATGAGGAGAAGCACTGAGCAATGCGTGGCTTCTCGTTCACGAGGCCGAGTTCCCGCCATGGCTCAGCTCCCCTGTAACGGGACTGTGTGACCGTGAGCTCAGCTCTCCATGTCTTACTTTTTTCACAGCAACATGGGAGAGATGCCACCCGCTCTGCAGGACTGTGGTAAGCAGGGGAGGGTGCTACACAAAGACTCTCCGTGAGGCCGCTGTCCATGGAATTCTCAGTCAGTGCAGCAAGTGTTTTGGAGCCCATTGTTTGTGGGCAGCTTCTAATTTGAGTTGTTAAAAAAAAAAAAACCAAAAAAACTAAAACCTCTTATTTATATCTAACATATTCACCCAGAACCCTAACAGGCCACCCGGAGAACTGTGCAGAGCAGGTCGGTCCTGTGATAAATGCCGTCCACAGGTGCCAACTCTTTACTCTCCAACAGCAATAAAAATACAGCATCTAAAATTACGTTTTCTTCCAAGCAAGAAAGCCCAAAGGCAACTTTCTTTGTTATTCCTTTGAGTGAGTGAGTGACACACACAGGCGGGCAAGGTGACCTCCATGTGCCACGGGACCCTCATGGGTCTGTGGGCGCCTCCTCTGCCTGGACTGCCCCTCCCTTCCCTTTGTTTCTGCTGTGACCCTGCTGCCTCCGCTGCTCCGTGGGCTCTCTGTGCTTCTGCTACGGTAACGCTCATATTGCTTTAGTAGTTCCTTTCGTGGTTTGGCTTCTTTCCCAAGCTACAAGCTCAGTATGGCTGGGGTATGGCCTGTCTTCCTCAAGACAGCCCTCAGCACCCAGCACGTGACAGGGCATGTAACACACACTTAGTAACTATTTCTTGAATGCATGATTGAAAGAATGCATTTCGTGGCTGGGCGTCGTGCCTCATGCCTGAAATCCCAACATTTTGGGAGGCCGAGGCAGGAAGATTGCCTAAGCCCAGGAGTTCGAGATCAGCCTGGGCAACACAGTGAGACTTCGTCGCTCCGAAAATAAAAAAAAAAAATTAGCTGGGCGCATGCCTATGGTCTCAGTCACTCAGGAGGCTGAAGCAGGATCACAGTAAGCCATGATGGTGCCACTACCCTCCAGCCTGGGTGACAGAGTGAGACCCCAATTCAAAAACATAAAAATAAATAAGTAAATGAACACACACATCTCCTTTCCCAAAGTTCAAATCCCACCTGGTTGTAAATATCATCAGATCTCAGTCGACCAATGACCATACTGACGAAGGGTTCACTGATGGGCACTCTCTGGAAGTAGCTCTCGGGATAGCTGGGTGGTCTTTTGGCCCCTGGCTGGCTGGAATAACCTGTACTTCGAAGCAGCTTACAAATGTCATCCATGTTGGAATCGGCAGAAGAGCGAGCAGCACTGTATCATGTTCACAACGGGAAACAGAAGGTCAGACAAACCACACGTATTAGGGAAACTCAAGGTCCAGGAAAGCAGGAGAAATTGCTTGCCTTTGCATAGTTTCAGATTCAACCACAGAGCCATTTACACCCCCAAGAGTCAACAACATCGTTTTGAAAGCCTGTTGATAAGATGCATACTAGTTCCATGTAAAGGTCCACAATCCCTTTTCTAACACCCTTGGGGCCAGGTTTGTTTAAGAACACAGCATTTTTCAAATGAAAGAAAGTAATATGGTACATGGGTCATATATAATACTCCAGCAGAGTCTGAGTTGGCATCCTGTGTTTACACAGGTTAATAATTCTGGGATAAAACTTATAGATAGCCATAAAAGCAAGACAAACGAAGATCTCTCTCACCTCATCTCTATTCCAGGCAAGTCTGACTCCAGATGATTTCAGGTCAGATTGTGCTTTGCCGCCAAGCATGTGACTACATGTATGTGAGTGCATTCATGAGGGTGCTACCTGTATATGCATATTTTTTCAGAGCTCTTTGGATTTCAAAGTCGTGGATAAATAATGTGAACCTGAACCAATGTTTCACAAATAAAAAAAAAAATTTAAATTATGTCTATTTAAAGTGGAAG
>CAUYQG010247694.1:0-17797 GCA_963574415.1 Tarsius wallacei | reverse complement strand
ACTCTGTCGCCCAGACTAGAGTGCAGTAGCCGCTCTCGGCCACCGCAGCCTCGACCTGCTGGGCTCCGGCGATCCTTCCGCCTCAGCCTTCCGAGTAGCTGGAATTACAGGCGCACGCTACCACGCCCGGCTAATTTTTTTTTTTTTTTATCGTAGAGATGAGGTCTTGCCAAGTTGCCCAGGCGGGTCTCGAACCCGCGGGCTCAGGCAATCCACTCACCTCAGCCTCCCAAAGGCACGGGATTACAGGCTGAATCACCGAGGCCGGCTCAAGAACAAGTCTTAATGACTTCATCTGAAACCTTGGATCCAGCCGTGCCCAGAGCTAGATTTGCCTTCTGAGCTTCCCAGTTACATAAAATATTAAATTCCCTTTTTTCTTAAGTCGAAGTTAGGTTTTATATCTCTTGCAACCACAAGTTCTGACATAAGTCTGTGGGGAAAGATCAGCAGACCAGGGCCAACTGAAGATGCTGAATGTCTGATATCCTCACTTATTGTTCATTTTCTCCATGAGCCATACTCTTCTGACTGCTCCTCTGAGTCACACTCCTCTGAGATAGCTCTGCTTAATGTGTGGGCTACCCTGGTCTCTTGCCTAACTTATAAACTTTTAGAATTATATTGTTTTAACAACTCATTGTTCCTGTTTGCTTGATTTATTTATTTATTTTTTTTTTTTTTTTAGGTGGGTTCTCACTCTGTCACCCAGGCTGGAGTGTGGTGGCATGATTATGGCTCACCTCCTGGGCTCAAGCGATCCTTCTGCCTCAGCCTCCCAAGTAGCTGGGACTACAGCTGTGTGCCACCACGCCTGGCTAATTTTATTTACTTATTTTTTCTTTTTTTTGAGTTGGAGTCTCACTCTGTCACCCAGACTGGAGTGCAGTGGCCGCTCTCGGCCACTTCAGCCTCGACCTGCTGGGCTCTGGCGATCCTTCCGCTTCAGCCTTCCAATTAACGAACTATAGACGCGCGCTACCACGCCTAGCTAATTTTTTGATTTATTGTAGAGATGAGGTCTCGCCAAGTTGCCCAGGTGGGTGTCGAACCCGCGGACTCAGGCAATCCACTCACCTCAGCCTCCCAAAGCGCTGGGATTACAGGCTGAGCCACCGAACCCAGTTTACTTATTTTTTCATAGAGATGGGGTCTCGCTATGCTGCCCAGGCTGGTCTTGAACTCCTGGGCTCAAGCAGTCCTCCTGTCTCAGCATCTCAAAGTGCTAGGATTACAGGCATGCCCCTGGGCTCAAGCAGTCCTCCTGTCTCAGCATCTCAAAGTGCTAGGATTACAGGCATGCCACCGCACTTGGCCATTTCTTTTTTTCTTTTTGAGTTGGCGTCTCACTCTGTCGCCCAGACTGGAGTGCAATGACCGCTCCTGGCTACCGCAGCCTCGACCTGCTGGGCTCCGGCGATTCTTCCGCCTCAGCCTTCCAAGTAGCTGGAACTACAGGCGTGTGCTACCACGCCCGGCTAATTTTTTTGATTTGTTGTAGAGATGAGGTCTCGCCAGGTTGCCCAGGCAGGTCTTGAACCCTCAGGCTTGGGCAATCCACTCACCTCAGCCTCCCAAAGTGCGGGATTACAGGCTGAGCCACCGAGCCCGGCTAGGCCATTTCGCTTGATCTAAGAAGTGAATATATACTGGCGACACACATGGGGCGGGGGACGGCTATCTCTTTGATTGGGCACTAAATCTACCAGGCCTTTGTAAGGAATAGATTCCAAGTGAAGGGATGAAGGGGTGTTTATTGTAAGGACTCCTGGGACAATTGGGAGGCCTGACGGAATGGGAATCCCCTGAACAGTGACTATGGTTTGACTAGATCTCTGCAGACTTATTGTATCTCTGATCTCTGCAGTGCTGGAGACCTCAATGACAGGAGTATGTGGATCTTCAGAATCCTGCTCCCTCGTCCTATAACTCAGATACTCTCTCCATCTTTGCTTCTTTTCATTACATTCAAATTCCTTCCCTTTGCTAACTTGTTTCCCTATCCTTTACTGTTTATTCTCTGCTTCATTTTTCTGCTTCCTCACAACAGCTTCATATTTCCTCCTCTGTCTCATGACCTCAAATATTTAATTATAGAAGTAGGGTGTGCACGTGGTTAAAATAAATCAAATAGAACCAAAGGCTACACAACAGCGGTTCTCAGCCAGGGGTGACTTTGCCCCCCAGGGGACACTTGGGGCATATCTGGAAACATTTTTGGTTGTCATAATTGGGGGGGAGGCCAAGGATGTTGCCAAACATCCCACAACACACAGATCAGCTGCCTACACAAGGAATTTCTCACCCAAAAAGTTTATAGTGATGAAGTTAGGAAATCCTAGCAAAGGGGAAAAACAAAAGTAAAAGGCTCTCTTCCCTTTTCTCCATTCCTACTCCCAGTCGTAGTTCCCAGAGGCAACTACTTTTAATGATTTCTGAGTCTTTTGGTGGTTATCACTGTATAGTATATGTCAATAATTATACCTAGACTATTTGGAGCAAGGGAATTCTGGGCTTATGACAACCCTAGTAAGGCTTTCCCTTCCACACTTTCTGACAACTCCTGTTATAAGCGACAACCTTTAAGTGGGTTCTGGTAGGTTCCAGAGATAATTCTAGGCAGACAAGTTCTGGATAACAGTCTTAACCAAGAGCAAGGACCTTCAACAAGAGAGCAAGTCCCAGAAACAGCCTGCTTTGAAAGGATAGTCAGTGACTTTTCTGGGTGTCCCTGACTCCCCAAAAAACTAATGGTGGATTGAATTTCTTAACCCTCAAGGCTGGGAAAATGCAGACACACCAGAGGGCTAAGAGACCTCCTGACAGATAGATGAATCCCTGACAGAAAAAGTGACAGCCTGAAGGAGATATGTGTAATGCTCCAACACAAGAGATTTCCTTGAACTATAAAATGTGATCTCTCAGAACTAAACTTTTCCATAGATTAAATCAAAGGAGGGGTTAGTCATTGCTGAAACCCAAAAACGGGTCTAGAAAATTAGATAGAGAAAATATCTCAAAACATGTAACAAAAATATACAAATGCAAATCATGTGGTGAAAGATAGGAGATTGGAACAGACCCAGGAGACTTGATCTGCAAATGCTGTGGGTTCCAAGAGAAAAAGGAACAGGAGAGGAGAGGTCATACTTAAATAATAGATGCAATCTCTCTGAGCTAAAGAGAGACTTCAGTTCCAGGCCGGATTGATAGGGAACGACACATACGCAGTCATACACAGGTAAAAATCCTAAAGCTCTAAGGATATAGAAAACCTCATATGCTTTCAGGCAGAAAAAAAGTCCTCGCTTTTCATCTGCAACCCTGTAAGTTAAAAGACCCCAACACTGAATGTGGGTTAAATGAAGGAAAAGGCTACAACCCGGACGTAGCCAAGGGGGTAAAAAAGATATTTGAAGGCCATGTGCAGTGGCTTACGCCTATAATCCCACCACCTTTGGAGGCTGAGGTGAGAGGATTACCTGAGTCCAGGGGTTCGAGACCAGCCCGGGCGGCTTGGAGAGACCTTGTATCTACAATAAATAAGTTTTTTTAAAAAGTAGCTGGACATGGTGGTGCATGCCTGTAGTTCCAGCTACTTGAAGGGCAGATGCGAAAGGATCGCCTGAGCCCAACAGGTCGAGGCTGTGGTGGCCGTGAGTGTGCCACTGCATTCCAGCCTGGGTGACAGAGTGAGACTCTGACTCAAACAAAACAAAATAAAAGATATTTGAAGATTCACAGAAGCCACTAAATACTCCATCTGAGAAATACTTTTTTTTTTTTTTGAGTTGGAGTCTCACTCTGTCACCCAGACTGGAGTGCAGTGGCCGGGAGCAGCCACTGCAGCCTCGACCTGCTGGGCTCTGGTGATCCTTCCACCTCAGCCTTCCAAGTTGCTGGAACCACAGGCGTGTGCTACCACGCCCGGCTAATTTTTGATTTATTGTAGAGATGAGGTCTCACCAAGTTGCCCAGGCGGGTCTCGAACCCTCAGGCTCAGGCAATCCACTCACCTCAGCCTCCCAAGGCGCAGGATTACAGGCTGAGCCACCGAGCCCAGCTGATTTTTGACTATCTTAATCTCTTCTATGATTATTGTTATCTTGAAATTTTCTATTTTAAGCAATTTTTGGTAATATATATTTAAAAGCTAATAATTGTATCTAGAATTTTCAAGTGTATACAAAGTATTATCATGTTTTTGTGAATCTACACCTTCCCATCTATAACTATACATCTTTTCTTCTTTTTTTTTTTTTTTTGAGGTGGTGTTTCACTGTGTTGCCCAGGCTGGAATGCAGTGGGACACTCACGGCCGCCCCAGCGTCAACCTGCTGGGATCCAATGGCGATCCTTCACCTCAGCCTTCCAAGGAGCCAGAACTACAGGCGCGCACTGCCATGCCTGGCTAATTTTTTATTTATTGTGGAGACGAGGTTTTGCCAAGTTGCCTGGGCTGGTCTTGAACCCGCAGGCTCAGGCAATCCACTCGCCTTGGCCTCCCAAAGTGCTGGGATTAAAGGCTGAGCCACTGAGTCCAGCCTCCTTTTCTTATTTCTAATTTAATGTATTTGTAGCATCCTCCCCCACCCCCTTGATCAACCTTGCCAAGGATTTGTCAATTTTACTGGTCACTTTAAGAAACCAGGTTTTAATTTATTGTTCTAACTCTAGTATTGCTTATTTTTCTGTTTTGATCACATCTAACTTATGCTTTTCTGTTTTTGAAAGTCTTCAATATAATGATTTTCTGACACATTCTAGTTTTAGATTGCAGATTACATATGGTACATGGCGGCGGGGGGGGTTCCAAAAAAACCTGGGATTATCTTTTGGAGGTTGGGCCCCTTGTAGTATAGGCTTCCCCTGCTAGGTAAGTATTCTAGGAAGCCATCGGCATCAATGCACCAGTTAGCATTGTTGTGAGAGGCTGAGTTCAGCTTCAGTGAATTTTTTCTGGAGATTCCTTCAATGCATCAGCCCATTTCATGCTGAGTTATTTATGAGTGTACCTACCCACACTGCACTGAGTGTACTGCAGCTTTTGACCAAAAGCAGCATGACTCCCATGCCCCACCCTGCCTATTCTCCTGATAGTGCCCTGAGTAATGTTTTTTTGTTTCCCTGGATGAAAAAAGTGCTCAAAGGGAAACATTCTGCTGATGTGGAAGAGGTGAAACAAGAAACAGCACAAGCACTAAAAGGCATCAAAATGGACATATTCAAAAACTATTTTGAGCAGTGGAGAAAACATCTTGATAGGTGTATTGCATCAGATGGAGAGTACTTTGAAGCTGACTGAAGTTTAAACATAAGAATAAATACACCATTTTTCATAAATTTCAAGGTTTTGGGGGTCCCCCGTACATATCGTTTCTATCTCTGTCTGTTCCTCTTTCTCATATCAGAATACATAGCAGAAAATAAGAATATAATAGAAAAGGGTTGGTCTTTGTGATTCAACCAATGAATGCTCTTCCCTTTTCTAGTTCAAATAAAATAGCATAAGGTGCATGTTTTTACAGTTCTTACAATTATTCTAAAATCACCCTAATGCTAGGTTTTTCTGATTTTCTTAACCTCCTTCAAATGAACCCTCCTGAGTCATCAAACATGCTATAGAAATTCCTAGTACTTGGACACACACACACACACATACACACACACACACCCACACACACACACATACACACACACACCCACTGCGGGAAGGGCTGGCAGCCGGGACACACAGAAGAGTTAAACAAGATCTCTGTAAAAAAGGAAGCCCTAGAGGAAGGGGAAGAAGAACTTACATGGCATGTAATCCACTGAGACTGTGCTTTAGCAAAAAGTTACAGGGTGCTTTAAAAGCGAGACAAGTTGTCAGGGATAGATGTGCAGTAAGCATCATGAGTCCTGGGCTCACAGGACACTCAAGCACGCCAGCCTGCATTCAACGCTATGCTTCGTGTGCTCTTCCTCTAGCTGTAACATGATAATAAGGGAGATGGGATGAAATCTGAAAGTTGGCAGCAAAGTTCTCCATGTCACATATACTTGGGGATTTTAGACACCATTTCATGGGGGAAAGGCGAACGAATACAACTTAATAATATACAATGTGAAATAGCAGTATGATTTCAAAGGTAGATAGACCATTTTAAATTAAACTGTACATTTGGTCTAAATCTCAAGTTTTAAATTATTTTCAATATTTTATTGGTGCTATTTATTTATTTACTATTATTATTTTTGAGTTGGAATCTCACTCTTGTCACCCAGGCTGGAGTGCAGTGGCTCGCTCAAGGTCACTGCAGCCTCAACCTGCTGGGCTCACGCAAGCCTTCTGCCTCAGCCTTCCAAGTAGCTGGAACTATAGACGCCCGGCTAATTTTTGATTTATTGTACAGCGAGGTCTCACCAAGTTGTCCAAGCTGGTCATGAACCTCTGGGCTCAGGCAATCCTCTCACCTCAGTCTCCCGACGTGCTGGGATTACAGGCTGAGCCACCGCACCCAGCTGAGTGATGCTATTTAAAGTCCTATTTTACTCATTTATTATTGAGTTTGTAAATAAAATGTATTTTCTTCAATTTAGTCATTTTGATTTAGCCTTTGAACTTTTGGGCTAAACCAAAGAAACATGTAGATGACAGAAATGCATTGCTATTTAAAATAATTTAAGGGCAATCTATTTCTAAAACGTTCCGTTACCTCTTTGACCCCACCATCCAAAAAAGAAGGGCTTAAAAGCAGCAATTAAACAAAAAGCTGCTTAACTTTAAAAAAATAAGGTCTTTTATTTATTTTTAATGCAGCAGTTGGTTATTGTTTCCAGTTTAGAGATAATGAATGCCCAGGAGAAGAGAGATTTCTCATCTCCTCAACCCAGAGGACAAGGACTGCAGAAGAGCATAATCAGTGCTCAGATGGTAACACTTCTATGAAATAATTGATATGAGGGCAACCCCTTTGGGTCTCTTCCCAGCTGTGGGAGCTTTTCTGTCCTCTCAATAAATTCTGCTTTAAAAAAAATAAATAACTGATATGGCTGTAGCTCAGACAAAGTCCTAGGCCCTTCCAGAGAACTTCCCCTAAACAAAACTTCTTCCCCTAGAAGTTACATCTTTTTCCAATTAATACATGAGTATTTCAAAGGCTGAAACCAAGGCTGTTCTATCAGCTATCATATGCCAAAGCCCTCCTTGTATCACCTTTCCACATTCTGCAGGTGTTGGACGAGGCCAGGAAGAGGAGTGGGTAGAAGAAGTTGTATTTGTTTTCAGAAAAATTTTAAGATTGACCATTGCATTTCATTTAGCTCTTTTAATTGAAGAGGCCAGAAAATTTGTTGTGAGGTTTGCTAAAGGCCCACGTAATGCCAGTAATACTTCCTTCAGCCGGCAGAGGGAACAGAGGAACAAAGCTTCATAGGGAGAGTCATGTACTGCTTGTTTTTACAGACCAAAACAAAAACAAAAAACAGAAAAAAAGCCCCAAACTATGCTTTCCCTTGATTCTTTAGAAAAACTGTACACAGAAAAATAGCATTTTTTAAGGGCATTGTTCACCAGTGCTTTCAACACCAGAACAATGTGTCTACTTTAGTACTGGATGCATCTAATGTTAAGACTTCCAGATCCACCCAAACCAGGACAGGGATAGTTAGACAAGATCAGGTTCTAGAGCCAGCCACTTTCCAAATTTTAGTCAAGTCTTAGATCAATTCAGGGGTCACAACTCTCAGAAAGGAAATGATCTGTGCATTTTGCTATAGTTGTTTGATGTCAGTGAACATTCTGGCCACATTCAGACCATTTAAAAATAAAATACACTAGGTTTTCTTAAACACTCTGGTCTCTGAAACTTAAAAGAAATAAGAAAGTGCATAGGCCTTTTTAAAACAACTCAATGCAAATATTTGTTTTAAAATGGCCTAGCTAAAACACGGCACCACTTGATTACAATTACCTCTTTGCAATTACACATTGCGTTTAGATTCTACTTCAGCCTGAACCTTTTTGGAAAGGAAAGGGAGAACGCCTCGGTGGAATGTGATTCATAATTCAGCCTTTTTATAAGCCCTGACACTCCCATTAGATTTAAATGGAGTCACACAGTAAAATTTCCACAAGCTAAATTTACTGGAGAAAACTGTTTTGAAGATGTTCGCCTTCTTCTAGAAGCTCAGGAACCCAGTGCAGTCTATGAAGACCATGGACTTTCTTTTACCCATCTCCTGCTCCCTTTCCTCCTCCCATTTCTCAACTTATTTGCTCCCCGTGACCTAGAATAGATTACAACGCCTTCTATCTCACTATTATGAATAAAAAGGATTTCCAGATTTCTTTCTAGAGGGATGAAATGTTCTAATATTTAGACTGTGGTAATGGTTGTACAACACTGTGAAAGCATGTATTAAAAACTGTTGAAGTATATACTTTAAATGGGTGAATTGTGTGGTATGTAAATTATATCTCAATAAAGCCGTTAAAAATAAATGGATTTTTCTCTCTCTTTGACTAAGATAGTAAGAATGTAATGAACAGTAATGTTTAATCTCATTTTTTCAAATCTAAAATGAGAGTTGAAGCCACATAAATTGACTGTCAGGTTCCATTTCCTTTTAATTTTTTTATGCTTCCATTTGGTATTTGTGTTTGATTTTCTTTCTAGGTTTTTCTTTTAGTGCTTTATGTTTGACTACAAGTCTTGGGCTTTGTTTCTTTACTTCAAAGGACTTGAACAATCTATTGATGGGGTGCTGGAAATGCTACCTCAAAATATGGGGGCATGCTGAGTATTTTAGGCTGCAGGAACTTGAGCAGACTGCAGAAGCTGGGAGCTCTCTCTGACCTCCTGTTCCCTCTCTACATGTAGGCCATAGAAGCTACAACCCCCTTCACATCTTCTTCCCTGAAGTAGTCCATGAGACTCAAGAAGATCACCTTCTGACCTTCTTTTTTCTTCCTCCTCTTCTGAAGACCCTCATACTCTGTGAAAGGAATGTCACATGAGAGAACACAAAGAATCTGAACAAACAGGTCTTGCTATGTTCCCCATTTATCATAGCAAGACCTGTTTGTCCTCCAAACATACTTCTGCATGACTGCCCATGCAAATACACAGTTTTCCCTTGGTCTTTGGATTTTTTTCTGAAGATTGCTATGTCCTGTAAAATTTATGATAAATAAGTCTGTATGCTTTTTCTCTTACTGATCTATCTTTTGTTACAGGGATCTCAGCCATGAACCTAGCAATGGGCGAGAAAAAGATATTATCTTTTCTCCCCTACACTATATTACACATTCAAGGAAAGACTCCAATGGCATCTTGTATTCCTTCTATTTGAAAACTTTATCAACAGATGCCAATTATTATGTGTATATAGGCAAAACAAGATTGGGAATCTCTTCCCGTGATATGAAAATGATTTCACTGGATGATACAGCAGCTAAATATCTTAAAGCAATTTTGGGCAGCATTTAATAAAGAAAAATGCAAGACTAAAGAAGGAAGTGTCTTCCAGCCAGTATTGATCAGACATACCTAGGGCTTGATGTTAGCTTTATGCAACTGTGTAACCCTGAACAGTTCCAGGAGAAAGAGAAAGAGCTCAGGTTAACAGGAGAAAACTGTACCTACCTTCAAATAACAGAAGAGCTGTCAAGTGAAAGAAGAACTTGACCCTTTTATCAAGACTCTTACAGTTCAAATTTGTATTTGTGGTCTAAGTAGTACAACAGGTCTAAGTCATAGGGAGATTTAAGAAACAACTCTGCAATGCTTGGAGCTGTCTACATGGGAATGAGTTACTTCATTAAACAGTGAACTCCTATTTGAGAAGTGTGGTTCATGACCTGGACTCAGTACTATTGATGATGCTGTGGAAAGGATTTGTTAATTCCAGGCCCAGCTTGTGACTGACAGCTGGTAACCTTTCTGCACCATCTACAATGGTGCTGGGGTGTACTTTGGAAAAATGGGCTACGAGTGTGGACTAATCAAGCTATACCATTTAGGGCTCAGACCATTTTGCCAGAGCACACCTGTGACTGCTTTCAAAGGGCTCATATGATTAGATTGGGTCCATTAAAATCATCTCCTTTTTGCAATATAACATAATAAATAAAGTGACATCTCCTCAACCTCACAGGTTCCAGCTACACTCAAAGGGGAAGGAATTATACACGAGTACAGGTCATTGGGGTCAGTCTTAGATTTCTGCCTGTCACAGGCTAATTGAAATAGAAATATTCCAGGGTTATTGTAATGTTCAGAGAAGGCTAAAATGTCAATTGACTTTAGATTCCCTGCTTCACTACTTGGCAACCTACATATTGTTTTCAGTTCTTGATGCTGAAGGAAAATCCTTTCCGACTTAATGAAACAATCACTGGGTATAAACGAATAGATGCTGTTCTGACCCATTAGTCCTGGAATAATTTCTCTCCTTCCTTGATTCATATCTATAATCTTTTGCTCTAGAACTTAAGCCTCTATAAAGTTCATAACGAGCTGGGCTCGGTGGCTCAGCCTGTAATCCCACGCCTTGGGAGGCTGAGGTGAGTGGAATGCCTGAACCCACGGGTTCGAGACCCGCCTGGGCAACTTGGTGAGACCTCATCTCTACAATAAATCAAAAAATTAGCCGGGTGTGGTAGCCCGCGCCTGTAGTTCCAGCTACTTGGAAGGCTAAGGCGGAAGGATCGCCGGGCCTAGCAGGTCGAGGCTACAGTGGCCAAGAGCGGCCACTGCACTCCAGTCTGGGCAACAGAGTGAGACTCCAACTCAAAAAAAAAAAAAAAAAGTTCATAGCGGATCCAAGTCTAACTCTAATTAATCTAATTACCATTAATCCTAACACAAACCATTCTCCCAATTTTTTTTCCCTCTTCAATCCTCATCCTTTAATCCTTTCTTGTTCATTTCCTGCTATGAAGTAGGATTTGGCTTCAGTTTTTCTTTCCTAGTTTTTCGCCTTTTAAGGGAGTGGCATTCAAGTCTTGAAATGTGAAATATATATTTATATTTTTATGTATATGTATATACATACAAACATATATTTCACATTTGTAGATTTCTTATGTACAAAACAAGATTATATAGTCATGTATGGGTTAACAATGGGGATATGTTCTGAGAAGTACTTTATTAGGGTATTTTGTTATGTAACTCTACCAAACACTGTAGTAACTGGAACATAATGGTAAGTATTTGTGTATCTAAAGATATCTAAATATAGAAAAGTTATGGTAAAAACATGGTGTTGCAATCTTATGGGACCATGTTCGTATATGTGGTTCATTGTTGACTAAAAATGTCTTTATGAGGCACATATATATTTGGTAATATAGGTTACTCTCAAGCCATTTAATTCCCCCCGTGTGTACACATTCATTAAATGAAAACTACTATAGAATTAAGCTTAATTAGGAAAACAAATCATGTGTAAAAAATACTGTGCACTGGCAGTCTCCAAATTATGACTATGTCAAGTTCCCAAAGTTTATTTTTATGTCAATTGTTTAGAGCCTCAGAGATACTATATTTTTGGGGAAAATGCTGGTTAGGCTTCTGTGTTCCCTGTAGGTTTAATTAGCCCATAATGAAAATGAGTTATAGTATTAATAGTACTAGAGATCAGAATGCAGGGAACAGGAAGAGAGGGGTGAAAGGAAAAAAAAAAAAACTCTTCTTTTTATTTTATTATTATTTTTTTGCGAAGAGCCATTTGGGGAAATATTTTTAACTAGTTTGTTTTTGATATCTTTCAAATACTCTTTGCATATTTCATTCATTTACTTGTATTCCTTACTATTGCTTAGAAAGTTTCTCTAGATTCTGGAATCCTTTGGCTGCCCATCTTGCTTAACCAGCCAACACCAACATGTTCCCTGTCTCAGGCTGGCTTTTTCTCCAAATATCCTCTCTACTTACACATCATTTTCCTTTCCAGATGCAAATGAAACTCTGTTCATTCAGACACTGCTCTTACCTAAACATTATGATGTTAGCTGTGAATTTTTTCTAGATGCCTGATATTGGGTTGAATAAGCTCTCTTCTAATCCTAGTTTGTTGTGTTTTTATCATGAAAGGCTGTAGAATTTCGTCACATACTTTTCTGTATGTCTACGGAGATGATTTTGTGAGTTTTACCTTTTATGCTTTTGATGTGATGGTATCATATTAGTTGATTTTTAAATATTAAACCAACCTCACATTTCTGGAATAAATCCCAGTAGGTCCAGTTGTATAATCTTTTAGAAGTTGCTTAATTCAGTTTGATAACTTTTATTGAAGATTTTTGTATCTATAGTCGTAAGATATATTAGTCTGCAGTTTTCTTTCCTTGTGATGTCCTTGCCTGCTTTTGATAATCAGCAAAATACTAGCCTCATAGAATGAGCTAAAAAGTATTCTTGACTGGGCTTGGTGGCTCAGCCTTTAATTTCACCACTTTGGGAGGCTGAAGCAAGTGAATTGCCTGAGCCCGCGGGTTCAAGACCACCCCAGGCAACTTGGCAAGACCTCATCTCTACAATAAATAAATAAATAAATAAATAAATAAATTAGCCAGGCATGATAGTATGCACCTGTAGTTTCAGATACTTGGAAGGCTAAGGCAGACTGATCACGGGAGCCCAGCAGTTGACACTGGGATGGCCGTGAGTGTTCCACTGCACCCCAGCCTGGGAGACAGACAGAGAATCCAACTCAAAAAAAAAAAGTATTCTCTATTCTTCTATTACTGGGAAGAGTTTATAAAGGATTGGTATTATTTGTTCATAAAATGTCTGAAATAATTCATCAGTGAAGCCATCTGAGTTATGGGTTTACTTCATGAAAAACTTAAAAATGACTATTTCAATTTTAAATTACAGTTTTAAAATTACTAATTCTGTCTGCTATTGGTCTATCTGTTTGGATTTTCTATTTTTTTTCTTGAGTCAGTAGTTTGTGATTTTTAGGAATTTTTCTCCTTCATCTGTTATCTAATTTGTTGGCATACATTATTTATAATATTTCCTTATAATACTTTTTATTTTGTAAGACTGGTAGTGCTGTTCACTTTTTCACTCCTTATTTTGATAATTTGAAACTTCTGTCTTTTCTTGGTCAGTTTAATTAAAGAGATGTCAACTTTGTTGATCTTTTCAAATAATAAATTTTGATTTCATTGATTTTTCTCTATTGTTTTCTCTTTTCTATTTAATTTATTTGTTGTAATTTTTATGATTTTCTTTTATCCCTTTTATCCCTATTATCTGATTGCTTTGGGTTTAGCTTGTTCTTCCCTTTCTAGGCCAATGAAAGGCCAAGTTATTGATTTAAGGTCTTTCTTCTTTTTTTAATGTAGGCACTTACAGCTATACCTCTGAGTGCTGTTTTAGCTGCACTCTATAAATTTGAGTATGTTGTATTTTTATTTCCATTCCTTTCTCATTTATCTTATGATTCTTTTTTTGACCAATTAGTTATTTAAAATGTGTTGTTCAATTTCTACATATTTGTGAATTTTCCAAATTTCTTTGTTGTTGATTTCTAATGTGGTTCCTGTTGTGGTAAGAAAACATAGTTTGGGCCGGGCTTGGTGGCTCGGCCTGTAATCCCAGTACTTTGGGAGGCTGAGGCGAGTGGATTGCCTGAGCCCGCGGGTTCATGACTCACCCGGGGAACTTGGCGAGACCTCGTCTCTACAATAAATCAAAAACTAGCCGGGCGTGGTAGCGTGCGCCTGTAGTTCCGACTACTTGGAAGGCTGAGGTGGAAGGATCGCCGGAGCTCAGCAGGTCGAGGTTGCAGTGGCTGGGAGTGTGCCACTGCACTCTAGTTTGGGCAACAGAGTGAGACTCCAACTCAAAAAAAAAAAAAAAAAGAAAAAGAAAAAGAAAACATAGTTTGTATGATTTTAATGTAAATGTAATGAAGCTTGTTTTATAGGCTACTATATCCTCTATCTTAGAATATATTTCATGTGCACTTCAGAAGAATGTTTATTCTGCTGCTATTGGGTGGAGGGTTCTCTTTCTGTTTTTTGGTTTTTTTTGAATTAAGAAAAGATTTGTTAAAGAAAAGATAAGATTGTGAAGGGCACAACAGGCAGTGCAGCAGCAAGAGTGTTGTAGTCTGCTGCCAGGTGGAGGGTTCTATAGAGGCAGGTTAGGTCTGTTAGCTTATACTTTTGTTCAAGTCTTTGATTTCTTTGTATATCTTCTGTCTAGTTGTTCTATCCTTTATTGAAAGTAGAGTATTGAAGTCTTTATTATTGTGGAATTATCCATTTCTCCCTTCAAGTCTGTCAATTTTTGTTTGATGTATTTGGGGCTGTGTTGTTTAGGTGCATATATGTTTATAACTGTTATATCCTTCTTGTGGATTAACCCTGTTTATAAAAATATCACTCATTATCTCTAGCAACATTTTTATTTAAAAGTTTATTTATTTTGTCTCATGCTAATATAGCCACTCTAGTCTTCTTAAAGTTGCTGTTTGCATGGTATATATTTTTCTATCATTTCACTTTCAACTTATCTGTATCTTTGAACTTAAATTGTGCATCATGTAGATAGCATATAGTTGGATCTTTTTCTTTTCCCAATCTAGTAATCTGTCTTTTGATTAGATTGTTTATATTTAATGTTTTTATTATAATATTTAGATTCAATTTGCCATTATTTTTGTTTTCTGTATAGCTCATGTTTGTATCATTTCTCATTTCCTTCTTTACCACCTTCTTTTGCATTAAATGATATTTTGTAATGAGGTAAATGTGGTATTTAATTTATTTTAATAATCTTTAATTATGTATGTGTATTATTTTCTTAGTGATGTCTTTAGTGCTTACTATGTACATCTTAATTTATCAAAATCTACATCAGATTTATATAAAATAAATTCCAATAAAATAAATTGCACTCTTACGTAGCATTATTCTCTTCCCTTCTTTTGGGCACTATTAATTTTACATACACACATACACAAATACATCTATATATATGTACATACATACATATATAGATGCATTTGGATATTATTTATATCCAAAAAAACACATTGTTATACTATACTTTATATAATCTTATATCTTTTAATGTAATTGAGAGAAGAAAGAAGCGAAAGTACATACTAGCAGTTTGTTATGTCCTTATTATATACTGTTTATAATTCTCTTCATTAAAAAAAAATTTATTTTAAATATATGGGGTATAATTCAGGGTTAGGTTTACAAATGTTCATTATGCAGGTATCCTTGTTGATGAGGTGTGCCTCCCCCTCCCGCTCCCCCGGCATTTTCCCAGTACTGCCAATACTGCCCCCACCCTCCCCTAGCAGTTTCCTCTTATTGCCAATCCCTTTCTTATAGTATTACAATAGTTGTTCAAGGCCCACTTATGAGTGAGAACATGTGGTACTCCGTTCTTTGTTTCTGTGATAGATCACGCAGTATCATAGACTCTAGGTCCGTCCAAGTTGCTGCAAAGTTCAATTCTCTTCATTTTTTAAATGAATTTGAAATACCATCTGGTGTCATTTTCTTATTCTGTTATAATTTTGTTCCTACTCATCTCTGTGCTGTTTTTGTCAAATATACTAAATTTCTATATATTATAAAGTCTATAATAAAAAAGTGATATACTTTTTGCATGCATTTTTCTTTAAAATCAGCTTAGAGAATAAAGGAGAATGGATATTTAATTATACTATCTTTTCTATTTACCTACATCATTGCCTTTATTAGCACTCTTTTTTTTTGTGTAGATACAAATTATTCTCTGGTATGACTTGCTTTTAGCTCCCCTTTAGTATTTCTTATAAGTCAGATGAACAGCTTTTGTTTACCTGGGAATGCTTTTATTTTTTCCTTCATTTTTCAAAGATAATTTTGATAGATTCCTGGTCAATAGTTTTTTTACTTTTAGCACTTTAAATATGTCATACCAGGTCGTGTTCAGTGGCTCAGCCTGTAATCCCAGCACTTTGGGAGGCCGAAGCGAGTGGATTGCCTGAGCCCGTGGGCTCAAGACCCACCTGGGCAACTTGGCGAGACCTTGTTTCTACAATAAATCAAAATTTAGCCGAGCATGGTAGCGCACGCCTATAGTTCCAGCTACTTGGAAGGCTGAGGTGGAAGGATCACTGGAGCCCAGCAGGTCAAGGCTGCAGTGACCGGGAGCATGCCACTGCACTCCAGTCTGGGCAACAGAATGAGACTCCAACTCAAAAACAAAACCAAAACCAAAAAAAGTCATACCACTGCCTTCATTGTTTCTAATGATAAGTCAATTATTAATATTTTTTATGTTCCCTTGTAATTGATGTGTCATTTTTCTCTTGCTGTTTTTAAGATTTTTTGCCTTTCAACATTTTGACTATGATGTGTCCGGGTGTGGATTTCTTTGTGTTTCTCCTATTTGAAGTTTATTGAGCATCTCAAGTGTATAGATAAATGCTTTTCATCAGATTTAGGAAGTCTTCATTGTTTCCTTGAATATTTTTTGGTGCCTTTTTTCTCTTTCTCCTCTTCTTCTGGTACTCCTATTATGCATAAATTGGTATGCTGAATGATGTCCCATGTTTCTTTAAGGCACTGTTCATTTTTCCTCATTCTTTTT
This sequence comes from Tarsius wallacei, assembly GCA_963574415.1. NCBI lineage: Eukaryota > Metazoa > Chordata > Mammalia > Primates > Tarsiidae > Tarsius > Tarsius wallacei. Next base: position 1,196 of record CAUYQG010247694.1, on the reverse strand, counting down.
TTTTTCCCCTCTCTCTTTTTTAGGTTACATAATCTCTATTCATCTGTCTTTTGGTTCACTGTTTCTTTCTTCTACCGGCTCAAATCTCCTGTTGCGTCGCTCTAGTCATTCTTTCATTTATGCTATTGTACTTTCCAAGTTCAGAATTTCCATTTGGTACTTTTAAAATAATTTATCTTTGACTGGTATCATCTATTGGATGAGACATTGCTATTATGTATTTTATTTTATTTTTTAATTTCAAGACAGAGTCTCACTCTATTGCCCAGGTTGGAGTGCAGTGGCACAATCATAGCTCACTGCAGCCTTGACCTCTTGGGCTCAAGTGATCCTTCCACCTCAGCCTCCAGAAGAGCTGAAATACAGGCACACACCACCACATCCAGCTAATTTTTAAATGTTTTTGTAAATATGTGGCCTTGCTGTAGTGCCCAGGCTCTAACTCCTGGTCTCAAGTAGTCTTCCCATCTCAGTCTCCCAAAGTGCTGGGATTACAGGCATGAGTCACTGTACCCAGCTTAATTCTTTAGACACTATCTACTTTAGCTCATTAAACATAATTATCATGATTGAAGTAATTGTCTACTAAGTCAAGAAACTGCTTTTAAAGGAGCCTGGATAATTTACTTAGGGTCTTTTAAAAGCAGTTTCTATTTTCTGCCTTCTTCTATTTATGGGTCAGTTATCTTCTAAATTTGTTATGGGCTACATTGTGTTACCCCAGAATTCATATGCTGAAGTCCTAATCCCTAGTACCTCAGAATTTGACTATATTTGGAGATAGGACCTTTAAAGAGGCAGTTAGGTAAAATGAGGTCATATAGATGGGCCTAATTGAATATGGCTGGGGTTCTTCTGAAAAAGGGAAACTAGTCAGAGACTGGCACACAAAGCAAAATGGAATTTCTCAGGTCTCCCTGAGCTCTCACACAACAATAATCCTTTCCTGGAACCCTGGGTGAGTCGCAAGACATTGAGATTAACATCGCTTAAAGAATTTGTCTTTCAGCTGTCATCTATGTGGCTGGTCTGCCCATTCATCCAGTTGTCAGGGAGGAGGGAGAGAGAGGGAGAGAGAGAGAGAGAGAGAGAGAGAGAGAGAGAGAGAGAGAGAGAGAGAGAGAGAGAGAGAGAGAGAGAGAGAGAGAGAGAGAGAGAGAGAGAGAGAGAGAGAGAGAGAGAGAGAGAAAAACACT